>SJXQ01006563.1:65555-348327 GCA_006408695.1 Aepyceros melampus
TGGAGAAGACTCTTGAGAGTCCCTTGGACTGCAAGGAGATCCAATCAGTCCATTCTGAAGGAGATCAGCCCTGGGATTTCTTTGGAAGGAATGATGCTAAAACTGAAGCTCCAGTACTTTGGCCACCTCATGCGAAGAGTTGACTCATTTGAAAAGACCCTGATGCTGGGAGGGATTGGGGGCAGGAGGAGAAGGGGACGACCGAGAATGAGATAGCTGGATGGCATCATGGACTCAATGGATGTGAGTCTGAGTGAACTCCGGGAGTTAGTGATGGACAGGGAAGCCTGGCGTGCTGTGATTCATGGGGTCGCAAGGAGTCGGACACGACTGAGCGACTGAACGGAACAGATTAGAGTTAGTCTGGGGAGGAGTTCCCTGACGGCACAGTGGTTAAGACTCCATACTTTCACTGCTGAGAGTGTGGATTCAATCCCTGGATGGGGAAATAAGATCCCACAAGCTGCATGACATAGATGAGAAAAGGAAAAGGGAAGAAAAAAAGAATTAGTCTGGGGAAAATTTTATTTTCAAAAAATGGCTATACCAGTATTTCCAGTCCCACATGCTCTTTCAAAACTTTGCCACTCCCCTACCAAGAAGCTGAGTTGACTAAGTCTTCCCTGAAACCTGGGTGAATTGGAAGCTGCTTAATTTTTAAAGTAGCATGCAACCATGCTCATTCACTAAGTCGTATCCAACTCTACAACCTCTTGAACTGTAACCCACCAGGCTCCTCTGTCTGTGGGATATCCCAGGCAAGAATACTGGAGTGAGCTGCTATTTCCTCCTCCAGAGAATCTGTGCCACCCAGGGATCAAGCACTTGTCTTATGCATTGGCAGGCAGATTCTTTACCACTGAGCCACCTGGGTAGCCCTGTGTAAAGTAGAAGTGAAGCCATATGACTTCTGAAACTAGGTCAGAAAAGGAAAACAGCTGTCGTTTAATTCTCTCTCTCTCTTTCTGGAGATGCTGCCTTCCTTAGGACCCAGTTGCATGGAGAGGTCATAATACTTATTCCTAATAACGGCTCTAAGATCTAAGCTGACAGTTCAGTTCAGTTCAGTCACTCAGTCATGTCTGACTCTTTGTAACCCCATGGACTGCAGCACTCCAGGCTTCTCTGTTCATCACCAACACCCAGAATTTGTTCAAACTCATGTCCATCGAGTTGGTGAATCGGCTCTAAGATCTAAGCTGACAGTTCAGTTCAGTTCAGTCACTCAGTCATGTCTGACTCTTTGTAACCCCATGGACTGCAGCACTCCAGGCTTCTCTGTTCATCACCAACACCCAGAATTTGTTCAAACTCATGTCCATCGAGTTGGTGAAGCCATCCAATCATCTCATCCTCTGTCGTCCCCTTCTCCTCCCACCTTCAATCTTTCCCAGCATCAGGGTCTTTTCCAATGAGTCAGTTCTTCACATCAGGTGGCCAAAGTATTGGAGTTTCAACTTCAGCAGCAGTCCTTTCAATGACTATTCAGGACTGATTTCCTTTAGGATTGACTGGTTGGATCTCCTTGAAGTCCAAAGGACACTCAAGAGTCTTCTCCAACACCACAGTTCAAAAGCACAGTTCTTTGGTGCTCAGCTTTCTTTATGGTCCAACTCTCACGTCCATACATGACCACTAGAATGGCATGCTGCAGTACATGGGGTCACAAAGAGTCAGATACAACTGAGCAACTAAACTGAACTGAACTGTCAGCTTAGATCTTAGACTGGGCTGTTAGCAGAAATAAATACTATAACCTCTCCATGTGGCTGGATTCTAAAGGTAAGAGCACCCCCAAAAAGCAAAAGAGAAAGAGAGTCAAATGGCAGCTGTTTTCCTTTTCTGTAGGGCCAGATATGTGAGTGATCAAGCCTTCAGAGGACTTCAGCCTCAGTCTTTAAGCCACCTCAGCTGACATCTAAGGGGGCAGAGACAAGCTATCTCTACTGAGTTCTACCAAAATTATAGATGCATGAACAAAATAAACACCATCATTAAGCTGAAAATATTGGAGAATAGCTTGGTGGTGGTGGTGGTAAGCTGCTAAGTCATGTCCGACTCTTGCAACCCCATGGACTGCAGCCCACAAGGCTCCTCTGTCTATAGGACTTCCCAGGCAAAAATACTGGAGTGGGCTGCCATTTCCTACTCCATGAAGAATAGTTTATTATGTAGTAATAGTATCTGTAACATTATGAAAACAAGAATAATTCTGTGCATCAGAAAACACCATCAAGAAAATAAACAGGTTATCCACAGGCTGAGGAAAAGTGTTTACAATACACATATCTAACAAAGGATGTGTATCCATTATATACAAAGAATACCTACAAATTAAGCTTTTAAAAAATAACAGTGCTATTTTTTAATAAGCAAAATTCATCACACAAAATAAGATATGGCAAATTAAACATGAAAAGCTGTTCAACATCATCTTTAAGTGCAAATTAAAACCATAATTTCACACCTACTAGCACAATTAAAGTGAAAAGCACTAGCAATGCCAAATATTAGAGACAGTGTGGAGCAGTATTTGGTACATGTATGAAATAGCACAATCACTTTGGAGATCTATTTGGCTATTTCTTATATCATTAAACAACATCTATCCTATGATGTAGCATTTCACAACTAGGTATTTACACAAAAGAAATAAAAACATGCTTCCACAAAAAGACTTATACAAGAATATGAATAGCAGCTTTATTCATAATAGTTAAAAATTGGAAATAGCCCAAATATCCATCTCTAGGAGAGTAGAAAAATAAATTGTGGCACATCCATACAATGGAATACAGCCTAACAGTATAAAGAATGAACAAAATTTATATACATGCAACACCATGGGTGAATCTTGAAACCATTCTTTTAAGATGAAGAAGCCAGACACAAAGAGTACATATTTATTATTCCATTTATATGAAGTTAAAACTAAAAGAAAGATGATAAAAATTAGAAACTGGTTTCTTCTGGGGACAAGAAAATTGATTCTAAAGGGATACAAGAGCAATTTCTGAGATGTTCTATATCTTTGTTGATTACATATGCATGCACGATTGTCAATAATTATTGAAACGAATACTAAAGACCTGTGTACATCATTGAACATAAATTATAGCCAATCAAAAATTAGAAATGGGCCCCTCAACTCTGTAACACGCTAGTGCCTCAAGCAATCTCTAACAATGCCTCTGAAAAAGAGAAAGGCACTCCCCTGTCTAACTCTTCCCCACTCCCAAACGCTTCCACGGATCACTAATTTCTGATACAGCAGTATATTGGAGTACAGAGGCACTGAGCAGGCCCTGAGAAGAGTAGCAAAGATATAATAGCTAGCCAGGGTCCATCGGCAGGTTCTAATTTGTTTATATGCAATACCTCTTAGAGTGTCCCAGGAGTACTAGTGTCAAGTAGGACATTTTTCAGGAGGACCCAAGGTCATGGTTTCTACAGGTAGAAATAATGAGCCAGTCACACCCACAGGCGGGTGGGTCAGGCTATATCAGAGACCTGAAAATCCTCTTTGACTTCAGTGAGACCACTTGCCTTAGTATGCTTCGCAAGCCACAACCTTCTCCCACCTCACTTCCACCCAACTGAGTTCTAAATCTCATTTCTGCCAGTCTTGCAAATATACTACTGTTATTTTTCAAATATGTATTTCCCAAAGTACATGTAGACACTGATTGTGGCCACACGAACTGTAGTCCGCCAGGCTCCTCTGTGCATGGAATTCTCCAAGCAAGAATATTGGAGTGGGTTGCCAGTTTCCTCCTCCAGGAAATCTTCCTGACTCAAGGATTGATCCCCGGTCTCCTGCATTGCAGGCAGATTCTTTACCACTGAGCCACCAGGGAAGCCCTTATTTAAATATAAATTCACCTAAAGGTATCACTGAGTTCACTATATCTTCTCAAACAGTAAATACCAAAAATAGAACTTTGATTGAGGTCAATTATTTTTAACAAATAACTTTGAGCATTTCTTATACCTGAGCAGATCCTTAGAATTAGAGAGACCTGGATTCAAATTATGGATTGGCAATTTCCTAGTTGTGTGAGCTTGGGAAAGTTACTTCATTTCTCTGACTTTCTGTTTCTCTTCCGAAGAGACAGGACTAATGATAGGGTCATCAGGGGATCAATAATGATATTGAAGTTTTAACATAGCACATGACACTTAGTAGGTGCTCAGTAAATTTTTTTTCTTTAGCATTATTCAATAGAAACTGTAAGGTATACTTAAAAAAAAAAATGCCTAGGACTTGGAGCAACTTTTCTTCCACCCAGAAAGAAGATGCCCAAGAGGGAAATGTTTATCCCACCATGAGCACAACCCAAGTTACAGCAAAGTGACAAATGAACAGCGAGGCTGGGCTAATCATGGCTTCTACTCATTGCCAGTGGCACAGACAGTGGAGAAATGACCCAGGAAGACATCTGGTAAACAGGGAGCTTAGAGTTTTGAGCTAAGAGTGATCTCTTCTCTCAGGACTGGCGAATGAGTTAAATCCAACAAAGGGGACCTTATGGGTAGGAGAAGAAAAGGCCTTTTAGGTGTGTCTGCTTCCATCCATTCCCGTTACTGTCACCTAAGTCAGGCCTTCAGTGTCTTGCCTTGAGACTGGAGAAAAAGCTACCTCATCATCACCCTCACATCAGACAATCCTTTACCATTCTGTTCTAAACAGCACAGCCAGAGATGTCTTTCCAATGCACAGCGTCAACATGCTCTCTCATGCTCAAGTCCGTCAGTGCTACCCATCAACACCGGGACTCACGCTCTTCTGCCCCACAAGAAAGTCTAAATTCTACTGATCCTTTGAAGGTCCAGCTCAATTCCTACTGCTTCCAGGAAGCTTCTCATGGATTCTTGGATGGAGTATAAGTGCTCACTCACTAGAGAATCTCAGAAGTAACTCAAGCACATGCCCATAAATCTTCACTGGTTCCTCAACTTTCATTGAATTTTTTAAAAATACCTCAGACTGGCACTCAGTAGAGTCCACACATAAGCCCAACCCAAATTTCCATCCCACTATTCCACCACACCTGGGCTAATCTCTAGCCAATCCCAAGAACTGCTGAATTCATGAATTCATGTTTCTCTACCTGGTACTCTTGTCATCTGACTGTCAAAATGGGACCCATCCTTTGTTATTTCAAATGTTATGTTAATTCTGCTGCTTTCTCTGATTTTTACCTTCCTTCCAAGCTCCTTAGCACCTTGGTTATTCCCCTGAGGCTCAAAATCTTGCATTTCAGTTAAAGATGCACTTTGAGAGCATAACACCATTGAGAACAGAGGCTTCTCTGTGCATTGTGATCCCTGGATCAGCACTGTCCATGTATGTCATGAGGCTTAGAAACTGGACAAGGGACAGTGGAAGATCCAGGTCTTGATGGTTGTATGAGACATGCCAGCACTGAATGAGAAGTCAGACAAGATTGCAGCTAGAGTCCCTTCTAGTTCTAATCTTCCAGGAGCCTGAGAAGGCTCTAGGAAATCTCCTGAGCTCTGCTTTTTCTGAATTCCTTTGACCACCAGTCATTCAATTAAGCATGTAATTGATTGGTCTTGTATTACTGTTTATACCTAATTTTTTGCAAAAATAATATATTCTCATGGTTCAAAATAATTTTTATAATCAAAAAGTACAAAGAACATTTAACCCCCACTTTTGTCACATGACTGATCATTAAGCAATTTTATTAGTTTTTTGCATCCTTCCAGATTTTCTTTATGCAAATGTAAATATATGTTCTTCTATTTTATAACACAAACAGGAGCTTGCATTTAGGTGTTTTGACAATTTATTTAGGAGTTAAATTTGCCTCACCAGCTGCAGCAAAACTGCCATAGGAGGTATGTGCCTTAAAGCTCCTCCGAGCCCCACTATGCTCAGCTCAAGCCTGGGCATACACAAATGCTTAAATAAGTCCTTCTTGGTTGGCTGCCCTTCCACAACTTTCTCTGCCCTGGAGCTGAGAGCACGTGCCACATCTATAACTCCAACATGTGAAGAGAGGCCCTGCATTCTCACTTCCTCTGACACATTTTTAGAGCATGGTCTGAGCCCCAGGGGGTTCAGTGCAAGTTTCATCCTGTGGTATGCCAAGCCTCTTGCCATCTTGCAGTCTGGTGGAAGAGAAAGCACAGTGGACTGGGAGTCAGAGACTTAGAGTCAGCTGCAGCTGCATCCCCAAGTGGCTGCACAATTCTGGACAAGCCCTCTGTCCTCTCCAGGCCTCACTCTTCAAAGGGCCTCTCAGCATCAGGGCAGTCCTTGGCCAGCATCTTCCAGCCTTGGCTCTGCAGATGTCTTCTGCTGTAGGTGTGAGGGCATGAATGCCCCCAGGAGTTCATAGGAAGCACCTGGGGCACTTCCCCTGGACCTAGGTCTGCTGGTCCTGGCCATGACGACATAGCCCTTGCTGCAGTCACAAGACAGTGCGTGAGCTTCTCAAGGTAACAGTTTCCTCCTCAGGACCACAGGCAGCTGTCTACCCAAAGCAGAACTTTTGATAAGACAAGAATGGCCTATGTAAGGGCTGCACGGTTGTCCACATACAGGACCCCAAGAAACCTAGGGGCACATCTGGGGAGGTCAAACTACCCATCCATGCAGCCTTCAAAGCCAGCACCCTTCTCACCCATACCCTCTGAACAGGTGGCACCAGAATGGGGAATGAGTGTTTCCCAAGAGCTGAGCTGGGGAATTCCTCTTAATTTCTCTCTGCTCTACTGCCCTCCCGCCTGCCTCCATCTGCCTTTAGGGACAGGAGAGAGCTGGCCTGGAAGGGACCTCCAAGGCCATCTGGTCCACCCTCTCAGTCTATAGATTCAGAAACTGAGTCCAGAGAGAGGAAGTCACTCACCCAGAGCTCACAGCTGCCTAAGGGGGAAGAGTCGTCAATGATAAGCCACCCAGCCAATCTCAGGAAAGCCTGTCGGGGCTCTCTCTCACCTTCTGGAGGCCTGGTCCACACATCCACAGTGAGGCAGGTGTCACATCAAGGCTCTGCTCTTGGGGGGCAGGGTGGGAACCTGTCTCAGAGGGTGCAGCCAGGCGGACACGCCCCACAGCTTCCTGTTCTGGCGGGAACCCCGGTTGGTTGATTTGGTTCTCTGCACCAGTGGCAAAGGCCAGCTACCTGCCTGCCTGCCTCTGAGGGCACAATGTTAGGTACAAACTAACCACTACTGTCATGAGCAGAACAAGAGGGAGCAGAGTGAAGTAACAGTGTTGTCTTAAAGCTGACCAGCACTCAGACTAAAACTAAGAGTCAAGCTTCAACTCAGACTGGAAAGCTATTACTAGGAGCCCTGTTCCCTCCAGGGCTGGAGACCCTCAGGGCTTCTGGAATTTCCTCCTTTTACTGAGTTACCCCATTTCTCTCTGCCTGACTAAAATCCTAACTCCTTCAAAAAGCAGCTCAGGGCTTCCACTTTCCTGACTATAGTCCCCCATCCCACCTCCTCCCCTACCCCACACACACTCTCAAAATCTCCATCCTCTGAATTGAGCACCCATGACATGTCCTGGGGTGCTCTTTAGAATGTTCATTCATCAGCAATCATCTGACCAAAGGTTCCAAGCATCCTCCATAGCCCCTAGCCCCACAGAACACACAAAAGGTGCACAGTAGAGACTTGCTGGTCAACTGATTCCAGTTCCTCCCACCGAAGGAGAGGGAAAACAACCAGTGTGCCCACACCAGCACCTCAGGAGGTTCAGCAGAGAGTTCACCGTGGCAGGTTGCCTCCAAGGTGTGAGAATCTAAAGTCAACCCATTTTGGTAGGCTGCGCTGTGAAATGGACCAGCTGCATGTGGCAGACGAGGAACCGTTAAGTCCACCTTCCAACCTCCCTTCAGTCATTACAACGTGTGCACACACACACAAACACACACACACACACACATGTCCATGTGTTTCCCTTTGCCTGCTACCTCTGAAGTCTCTTTTCACCCAACTCCTCCTGTAGAGTGAGTTAAGACTGGTGTGATCATGGGGCTCATAGGGACTGGATTGTAAGTCACGCCCCAGTCTCCGTGCATTACCCCTCACCCAACTGTCTCTCAGGGCTCACCCCGGCTCTAGGAAAAGCCCAAGAGCAGTTCTCCACACTGGCTCTGACAGAGTTCAGAGCAAGTAAAGCCAGAAATGGAGAAATAGCAGCAGTAAAAGCAAACGCCACCACGTCGCTGGACCTCACAGAGGTCGCTGCCGACATTTAGAAAGACCTTACAATTTCTAGACCATTCCGGGCAATAATAATCTGAAGATGACCTTAATGCTTGACTTCGCTTTTTCCATGATTTGTAGCCTATAGCACTCAGAATCCTTTATTCCCAAACAGTGTTTTTGCCCATTAGGCAAAGTTTCAGAGTCAGGCAACAGTGGCCCTCTCCAGCCTACCCACACCTGGCTCCAGCCTAAGGCTGAGGAAATCTCCTTGGCAAAAGCTAAGGGTCTCATGGTGACATTAATTCAGCCACATTCCACACATGTAATATTCCTAAGTAGTAGTTAAGCCTGTAAATCCATTATTTATGATGCAGAATTGCATAAGCAATGCAATGCAGGTATGTTAGCATTGCCAAGAGAAATTTTTCAATGTCCTTGTTTTGAGAGTTAACAAATTTTTACAACTTCAGCAATGCGTCACCAAACATAGCTTATATAGCTACTTCAATACCTGGTTCAAAGTGGCTGGTTATATTCAAATATGAATTTCCCCTACCTGAATAGACTGAACAAATTTAAAATGGCTCATGATTTGCATCCAAGTTCTGGGTTTCTTACCATTGCCCTCATTTCCTTTGTAGCATTGAAATCAGACCTTAACTGTACTGGTGAAACAAAAACATGGGGGCCAGTTCCATTGCAGAACAGAAAGTTATAGCCAAGCACCTGTCTTTCTTTGTTAGCTGGGAGTGGGTGAGAAAGAAGAGGGATGCTTCCATCCCCACCTCTCAACTTCAAGCCAGACATTGGGGGTTTTCAACCTCTGTGTGTCCAGGATACCCTCTCACCTTTTTCTGGGTTTTGATTATCTGCTCTTGAGAACAACTCTACTACCAGTATGCTTCAGTACTGATGGCAGAGAAGATCTAATCAAAGTGACTGAGGCAAATATACCTGATTAGTCTAAGTCCTATTCCCTTTCTGAACTGTGGCTGATCTGGAAACATAAAATAACACGTTCCATTGCCATGTTCCATGTATTTGAGAATTTTCAGTTCAAACCTGTTCCATGTCATTATGAAGATTCATGTGTCAAGGCAAAAGAATGGGACATATTTTAGCAATTTATTAGCTTTATTTGGGTCTTCAAAAACATTTAGACATGGGAGAAGTGAGCTTCGGTTTTTACTCCAATCCTGCTCTTCTCCTGGCACTAGGCTGGCCTGCCGTTTTCCAACACTCTGCTTCAGTCAGAACCACAGTCCCACCAAATTATTGCCTCATCCTTAAAGGACACCGCCTCCTCTCTCAGCCTTGTTCTCCATCCCTCACCAGGACTGCTCTCCAACCCAGCCCTTCGAAATCTTCCAAGCTTCCTACAGCCCATCAGAAGCACTGCTGACACCTCTGTTACTCAAAACCTCCCTTCTACCTGCACCCCGGTACTGCTCCCCAGCTGCACCAGCAGCCTTGTCCTCTGTAAAGTCTGCTTTAATCACCCGGTGACTGATACTGTTCGTCTCTCTACCCTTGTAGACCTCGAAGATGACCCCGATCTTATGTGCTGTGCATAGCAAACAGTGCCTAACAATGTTAAATGGAAAGTTGACACTCAAGGCACTTGCCTGGTGATCCAGTAGGTGAGAGTCCACCTTGCAAGGCAGGGGGCATAGGTTCAATCCCTCATCAGGGAACTGGGGTCCCACATGTCATGGAGCCACAACTACTGAAGCCCTCGAGCCATAGCTGGAGAGTTTTGTGCCACAAATAAGACCTGATAGAGCTAAATAAATAAATAACTTTTTTTAAAAAAAAGGGCAAAGTTGACACTCAATAAACATACTGTTTGGGGGGAGGAAAAGTTGACAGCTAAAATCAAAATTTTAAATGCATTTGGCCTCTAACCTAGCATTGTCACTTCCAGGCATCTAGCCTGTAGAAATACTTGCTCATCTAGACAAAGATGGATATTTAAATGAGTTCATACATGGAAAGAGCTCAGAACAGAACCCTGCCCATAGTAAGCATACTACTCAGAATTAATGCCAGCTGTTGCTACAGCTATTGTTGTTAGAATGTTCCCTGCAATATTGCTTATAATAGCAAAAATCTGGAAAGAAAATAAGTGGCCAGCAATAAGAGAATCATTAAATAATTGATGGTACATCAGTTAGATTCTATGCAGATTTTAAAGAGAATGAAGTGTCTTAATATGCACTAACATGGGAAAATGTCCAGATTTTTATTGTTTACCAGGAAAAAAAGGCAAATTGTGAAACAACATGTACAATGATTTTATTTTTTAAGTAAGAACTAAATATATAATTGTGTATATATATTATACACATTCATGGAGGCAACATAAACTCATAATTTAAGAGCATAGATTCAGGAATCAGATTGCTTGAGTATCAATTCTGGCTTCATCCTCTACTACCTAGGTATGCTTAAGCAAATTATTTAACTCCTCAGTGCCTCAGTTTCCCTATCTGTCAAATGAGGAAAGTAATAACACCTGCATCATAGGACTAATGCCTGGACTGAATGAGTTCATATGAGTAAAGCACTTGGAAAAGTGTTTGGCACAATTAAAAGTTAGTTGTCGTATTATCATCCACAAAACAGGCAAAGGATAAATACCAAATCGTTAATAGTGGCTTCCTCTGGAGAGAGATACTGGGGGAAAAAATGTCCTGTTTTGCTTTCTTTTTTACCACAAGCAGGAATAAATCACATAATATAAAGATGCAACCTACTTTGCAAATAGGTTGCAGGTTTGACTCACAAGGATAACTGCTACCTGAGATGCACTGTGAGATGTCAGGAAGCAGGACCACGAGACACGGCTTCCTCATTTCTAAATCCTGATCTACCTCCAACCCACAGCCAGAAAATGAAAAAGAAAAGATGTTATCACCAGCTGCTGCCCCCAACACACACTCTGCAACCTCACAACGTGCTAAAAAATTGAGAACATCTGTTTGGGGGTCAGGGGGGAAGCACCAATTACTATTTTGAACGGGAAGAAAGGGAACAGGAAGTAAATTTGGCAACCAATGTATTTTTATTCATACATTTTGACTGCCAAGGTAGGATCTAGTGTTGCTTTAAAAATCATCTTTCCATGATACGAAATGAATCTAGGTACTGCCTAGGACCACTCCCTCCACCTCACAAAACCCTCCTCTCTTCCTAGACACCTTCCCGCCTGCAGCATCCTCTACCTCCCACCATATGGAGAAATGCTCTGACCGCCTGCCTCTAGGAAGCTCTCATTCTAGTGACCCACTTTGTGATTTGACATATGCACCGCTCAAGGCCCGAGGTCACTGAGAGCAAGAGCTTCTACCTTGGGCTTCACTCACTCTGGTCCACTGCTTCTTGGCACAACCCCCTTGCAGCAGCCACACCAGAAAATCCAAACTCCTTAACCCGACCTCAAGGCCTCTCCCAGACTAGCCCCACCTGTCTCCAACAATTCCAAGACACGATCCCCTTTCTTTCTGGGGATGCGTTCAAGCTGGCCAAGTCCCTGCCCTCCAACTTGGACTTTTGCTTTCCACTTCTTTCTTTTATGGATGCTGTTCCTCTTACAGTCACCATCTTTGTCTACTGCCAGTATCTCCTTCCTTACTCTCTGTATTCCCACTTCTCACTATTCCTTTAGAAAACTTAATGTCCCGCAGTCATATTTCTACCCTCTCCACTCTGCACCCTCATTTCATGCTCAGCAAACAACCCAGATCACACAAGCTATCCCTCTGAATGGGTAAAGCCTGTTCCCATAGCCAGACTGCAAATTCCTGGAAGGCAAGACAGCTGTCAGTGTTCTTTTCCTTTCTCATATTGGGCATGGGAAGAGCAGAATAGAGGGAAAGCTGAGGATTGGAAGAAAGGGTGGTGTAAATCTTCCCTCTGAAAGGTGAAGTGGAGTTTCATTTAGTAGAGAAATCTCCATTGACAGTTTGCTGAATTCTCATGACAACCTTTTCTTATTTGTCTTTGTTCATTTAGAAATGCTAGAAAAGGGGGAAAAAATTGTTAAAAATTAAATCCAAACTTTCAGCTCTGATAAGAATTTTCTCAAACACCAATAACTGCACATGGTTTGTCTAAAATTAGAGAGACAGAGAGAAGTGACCAGGATTTTTAATGGACTGGCTTCCATAGTAGGTGCTAGATAGTCAAAATTTATTTAAATGACTTTCTTAGGGAATTGGAGCAGCAGGCAATGCATCAGATGCCAGGAGTCCATTTAAATATTATACTAAGGGAAGAGAATTCATTTGGTCAAGCTGCTAAAATGAACAGGCAGGAACAGAAATGCCCCGGAGAAGTGCTGGGTGTTTCATCTTGAATCTATTTGTAAAATAAACACATTTATTTACCAAGTTTAGTACTTTTTGACTACTTCCTGGAATCAGTATTTGCACAAATCTAGGCTGAGATGGCCAACTGGAATTAAAAAGTGACCAAGGCTACAAAATTAATTTGATACTCCTCAATTTTCTTGTTTAGAAACACAAGACAAAATCCTAATCAAATTGGAAGTTTATAAAGTATTTCAGTCTACAGCTTGGAAATTGCCACAGTGCACTGGCAAACAGCAGTCCTTAGTGCCTCCAGCCCCAAGCACTTGTGAAGATGGTCCAAGCTACAGCTGTTTATGAGCTTAAAATGCAAACATACTAACTCCTTTCTTCTGTAGGAAGAACTTGCATTCCCACTGACACCTACTGCTGTCTTACAGATGGGCCTGGCCCTGAGATTTCAAACATTCTACAGGAAACACACTGACACACATACATACTCTGCCCAGGCCCCACACTACCCAGACACTTTTTAAATTGCTTTTCCAGTAGGATCCCAGGAAAAGGTTCTATTTAACTACCACCTGCACATGGCCAGGATATGACTGGTCTGACAATCTATAGCCTCTCCAGTTCTGCAGGGGTCCACAGAGTAACTCTGCCCCCTGCCTGGTTAATGACACCTTATGGGCTTTGGATTGGGTGTTTGGTATCCTGAGTTTCCTGTGACTAGCAGGGGAGGGAAGACCACACAGTACCAGACATAACACCCCACAAGATGAGGTGTGGCACCGCAAACCTACTCTCATGTGCTGGCAACTGGGCTGGAGAGTGAGGATGCTGCTCAAAGGCTCAACAGCTCACCAGCCAGTTTCCTTACTGCATGCCTCCCTCCTCACCTCTGAGTAATGGAGGTCCTGCAGGCATGACTGGCTCTTCCCCATGGCTCTCAAAGGTTTCAGAAGCCCCTTCTAGTTCTCAAAGGTTTCAGAAGCCCCTTCTTCCCTGGAAAACTCTTTCAGCAACAGCATGCCCTGCTCTCCCCATATTGTTAACCGTTCATAGCTGAAGCCTCAGTGGAATACCCCATCCAATTTCCCATAAAATGGGACATGAAAATAAACACATATTGTATGTTGGTTTACATTTCCTGCACAGACCCAGTAGGGGCGACAGGAAAGACATTAAGGAAACTATTTCTAAAGCAATGGGCTACATTTTAGCAAGAATACTCTCACTGACCCTAAACAGAAAGCCATTCAGATGGCTAAAATCCCATATAATTCTTCAAAAACGTTCTTGAACATTCCCATTTTAATTTCCAAAATCCATACGGCTTGCTATGCCCCATGCTCGATGACAACAACTCATATTGATGGAGAGGAAGGTATGAACATTTTTCTATTGAATGGAAAATTTGGTTATTTTTAAGGACATTATTCCAAGAGAGAAAAAGGTCTTAAGTCCACAGCACCTGACAGAATATTGTTTTGTTCCTAGGAGGCTGGTTTCTCTTGACATCTCTGCCCTCATTAAAAAGCATATCACAGTTGTCACCTTTATGTTTTCAGTCATGTGGTTTCAAGCCCCAAAACAGAATGTTGTCATTTATTTTCCTTCTGAAGGAAAGGAGCCCTGCTTGAATGCACGCTCAGTGCCCAAAAGCTGAGAGAACATTCCCGTCGCACCTCTCTGGTTCCCAGCACCTGGCGAGCCTCAGTTAGTGAGATGTCTGAACTAGGGAACAGAAAAGCCTATTTTATTTCTTTCAAGTGAACTCACTAGTAATAATCACTTGCCATTAGCACACTAATATTGTTCATCAGTGGTGCTACTAAAGTGCTAGAAAACAGTTTGTTCTCAGGCAGAGGAAGAGTCTCTTTCATAGTCTTTTTCCCATAGCTAGTCTGCCCAGCCAACCCTTTCCTCGTAGACCATGCAGACATCAGCACCAGGTGCCCTGCTAGTGAAGCCCACACACAATCCAAAGCCACCTTGAGAGAACAATGCATTTGCCACCACAATGGAGCCACTCTCCCACACCTAAGAACCTGGAAAGTAAATTAAAAATAAAGGAGGCATCATGTAATATCACTCCCTCTCTCGGTATAGCCTTCCTATGGTGAGGGATAAAAGGTTCAGTTCAGTTCATTTCAGTTCAGTCACTCAGTCATATCCAACTCTTGGCAACCCCATAAATCGCAGCACACCAGGCCTCCCTGTCCATCACCAACTCCTGGAGTTCACTCAAACTCACGTCCGTCAAGTCAGTGATGCCATCCAGCCATCTCATCCTCTGTCATCCCCTTCTCCTCCTGCCCCTAATCCCTCCCAGCGTCAGAGTTTTTCCAATGAGTCAGCTCTTGCATGAGGTGGCCAAAGTACTGGAGTTTCAGCTTTGGCATCATTCCTTCCAATGAACACCCAGGACTGATCTCCCTTAGAATAGACTGGTTGGATCTCCTTGACATAAATGTCATGTCCACAAATGACTGTGGATTGCCTCTGTGAACATTGAGATATTCTTATAAACCATGAAGAGATTAAATTGTCCAAAGTCTTTTAACCTTCCTACACTTGTATATAACACAACTGCTAATACATCCATCAAGGGCCCCTCAAGAGTCTTCTCCAACACCACACTTCAAAAGCATCAATTCTTCTGTGCTCAGCCTTCTTCACAGTCCAACTCTCACATCCATACATGACCACAGGAAAAACCATAGCCTTGACTAGATGGACCTTAGTTGGCAAAGTAATGTCTCTGCTTTTCAATATGCTATCTAGGTTGGTCATAACTTTTCTTCCAAGGAGCAAGCGTCTTTTAATTTCATGGCTGCAGTCACCATCTACAGTGATTTTGGAGCCCCAAAAAATAAAGTCTGACACTGTTTCTACTGTTTCCCCATCTATTTCCCATGAAGTGATGGGACCAGATGCCATGATCTTCATTTTCTGAATGTTGAGCTTTAAGCCAATTTTTTCACTTTCCTCTTTCACTTTCATCAAGAGGCTTTTTAGTTCCTCTTCACTTTCTGCCATAAGAGTGGTGTCATCTGCATATCTGAGATTATTGATATTTCTCCCGGCAATCTTGATTCCAGCTTGTGTTTCTTCCAGTCCAGCGTTTCTCATGATGTACTCTGCATATACCTGGCCAAGAATGCCCACTCTGCCTGTGTCCCTCATGCCTGATCTAAGAGCTGATTTTTAGGACCCGGTTAAATAGCTTTCCAATTCATCACAACCACTGAACAATCAGATAAATGGAAATTTAGAATTTAATAAGATGAGATAATCCTCATATAAATGTCATGTCCACAAATGACTGTGGATTGCCTCTGTAAACATTGAGATATTCTTATAAACCATGAAGAGACTAAATTGCCAAAGTCTTTTAACCTTCTTGCACTTGTATATAACACAACTGCTAATACATCCATCAATATCATGAGTGGTTGAAGTTGATGTGATATATACAATAAGATTCATGCTCCAAAGATACTGAGATCCACTGTCAGACAATCAATCTTTCTCAGCTCTGATAAGAAACCTAGTTGGGTGATCGGCTCAAGGGTCATGCAACTTCCCACTCCTCATACCAAGAAGAGTGAAATCACACTTCTGAGGGCCCAGACAAAGGATAACATTGAGCATGTTCAAGCAAAATTTTGAAGTTTCCTGATTTTATTCCAAACTAATGCAAATTTTATATTCAAATTTATAATGTAATAATAATACTTCCATTAATTAACATTTCCTCAAAAACCCTTCAGTAAAATAAATGCTCTGGGGCAATCACCACATTTATCCTACAGCCCCAAGGTTTGATCAGCATACCATCACCTCACACCCACATACCTCAGCTTGAGAAGAAAAGCAACAAGGGAAACAAAGCAGAATTCTGAATCTTGGAAAGAGAAGTGAAAACAATGCTTAACAAAGTAGGGGGAGATCAATTATGTTTTTTCCATAACCATTTACCATAGCCACTGCTAGAAAATGATTCAAGTATTATGTTGGTTTGTCATGAGGTTTCCCACTGAACTGTGTTCATTTGGCACGTGAAAAGTTTTCTCCCATAGGGACCATCAGGACTTGGCTGAGGAACACACTCTGAGAACACCTTGAGAACTTCATACACGTGAAGCCAAACTCCTTAATCCCTTAATACACCTAAATTCTGATGAAGTCACTGAAGGTGTCAGAGCAAGACACAAAATCCTCAAGAGACTACCATCAGTTTAGCATTTCCAGTTCAAGTGGAGACATTAATTCCACATATCAAAGAGAAGTACAGAAAGGCATTCATTATGAAAAGCAGAAACCTCAAATGAAGAATATTGTGGGCTGGTCTCAGCTGGGTTTCCTTGAATTTATTACCTTGGAAAGTTCAGCTAAGTCCTCCACCAAGACGGTAGCCTGTAGGAAGCAGCATCTGGAAGCAAATCACCAGGGTCACGGTGGCCTCCTCAGTGGGTACCAGCTGTGCAAACCTCTCAACATGAAGGAAGGAAGAAGAAGCATCTGGGGAAGCAGGTTAAGGAAACTGTGTGTGTGGAGGTAAGACCACTTTAAATTTGAACCTTATTCTTAAATAATGTGACATAGGATGGTATGAGATAAACAGGAAAAAAGATTGAGACATATGGAAGAAAAAGGAAGTACGGAGGTCAGGGAGAAGAAGTAGGCAATAGTAGGAAGGATGCAAAGCCCAGAGGACAGAAAACAAAGGAAGAGGCCAGATGGTGGGATTGGAAAAGCGCAGCCACCAAAATCCTGTACTGAGGAGGCATGCTTGTGCCGTTTGGAGGAACAACTTCCATTTGTTTTGTCTTTTTCTTATTGTTTCACAACATCTGTGGCTTAGATGGACAAACTTCTCATTTGCAAGGAGGAGTAAAGATCTTGCCTTCAACTCACATAACTTAAATTTGGCTCAGACTTTAAAAGTTAACCAACGGGGGGGAAAAAAATTAGCCTAAGCCTGAAACTTCTGAAGATGAACCTTAAATTTTACTGGAAATGGAAACCCACTCCAGTGTTCTTGCCTGGAGAATCCCAGGGGCGGCAGAGCCTGGTGGGCTGCCGTCTCTGGGGTCGCACAGAGTCGGACACGACTGAAGCGACTCAGCAGCAGCAGCAGCAATCTACTTTCTTGCAATGAAACAGTACTTAATATATTTACATCTTCTACCATGATTAAATTTGGGAGGAGAAGAGTCTATAGAGGCATGATTATACCTAGAGCAAATTACAGTCAGTGCATTCACTGACTAGAATTAGGGACATTTTTTTATCTGTTTCACCCCAAAGTCACACATCAAAATAACCTCTCTCTCAATATTTATCTCTGTGTGTCTCTATTTATGTCTCTCTCCTTCTTTCTCTCTTTTACACACACACACACACACACGAGCACATACACACTCCCTTGCTCTCCTCTCACTCCAAATGTATTCCTGTTGATAGAGAATTCCAAAGTCTCTTTCCCGTGCTCTACCATCTTTTTCCCTTATAATCTTACAGTCATGTATCTGACATATCAATTCAGTTCTCACTTGTCAGGTCAAGAACAGCGCCAATACATAGGATCAACTTAAAGAGTTTCTGGGTTGTTGGAATTTCAGTCAAACGAAATTTGATGAAGAAGGGTTTTTTCCCTCCCACTTCCTGGTGAAGATACAGCAAAATGGCTAAAAGGTAGGTAGATGATGGAGAACAGGTACAAAGGGCTGGAAAGTCCTCTGCTCCTGAATAACTGAAAGCAGCCTAGCGAGCCTTCTGTTTTATGAACTCTTCACAATAGGAAAGCAGGATCCCTGAAAAGGTCTGGGCACCAGTCAGAGAATTTCAAATTACAAGGAGGAAAAATAACTTGAATGAGGAGTTCAACAAGAGATCGCCACCAATCTAAATTGTAAAGACACCAAAACATGGAAATCTACCTGCCAGTCTTGCTCTCATTCACTTGAGCCAACTACATGCATGTGCTTAGATGCAGAAAATAAAATGGCCCTGCAGTCCCTTGAAAATCTTTCCTCAATCTTGATGTTACTTTAAAGCCATCATAAATCACACAACCTGCCAATCTTGCCATGTTTTATAAACTGTGGGGAGAGGTAGAGTATTTCTGGCCCAACGATCTCCCAGTAACAAATGCCAGTTCTAATGCTGCGGTATTTCCTCAATACCACTCGACCTCTTAAACAAGACTCTACAAATATATTAACTGTCATATTCTCAATTTCTTTTTTACAGTGGGAAGTGATATCCTCTTATGACTAGCTCGATGGAGCCAAGGGCAGCAGCCATCTGGGAACTGAAAAAAAACACCCAATTGTGGTGGGCAAGGCTTTCCTGCTCACCACTTACTGTCCCTAACATTCCTATGGGTTCCCTGTTCCCTGCAAAATCCCCCAGAGTCACACCCCACTGGCTCATCAGATTCCACCTGCCCCTGCAACTCATGGCCACAAATGAGTGCCAAAACCAACCCCCACAGGGCCACGCTCTGCCTGGCCTTCAGGATAAGTCGAAAAGGCTGAACCCAGGCAAGCCCAGGGCCTGGCTTGCCTTCAGGAAATTCCGGGCTGTCTGCAGCAGCTGTGGTTCAAGTAGTACAACAAATTCACTTACTGAATGACAACAGCTTTATTGGCAAGCCAATTCAATTACAGCCCCTGCATCCAACAAAGTCTCCGACAGCCCTCTCTGCATAAAGAACATGGAATCATGCCTGCATTTCCCTGAGTGCCCTCAGCCCTAGCTGTCCCTCTACATGAGAGGGAGAGGGATGAATGAATTAGATGCGGATGATGGTAATTAATGGCTGGCTGTCAGAGAGTCATTTTGGAGGCTCAGCCGTTGAAGGCTCCACATTAAAGACCAAATCCCAGCACACACTGACCAGGACAGGCTAGAACTCTCTTTCTAAATGGTAGAGGAGTGTCACAGGCACCTGAGGCAAGAAGTGAGGGGGAAGCAGAGGAAGGTAGAGGAGGGTTGGAAGGAAAATAAAGAAGCAAAACATCAGGCTGCTTGCATTGATCAATGCTTCTTACACTATTGATATATAAATAATATGTTCATTTTTCATTTTTACAAAATATGTCCTTTAGGCTACCATTATGGCAAACTTACTTCAGAGCTCTGACATGAGCTTATTAGGAGGAGGAAAGGGAGGGCTGACTGTAGAGCTACAAACAAAATGCATTTTCTTATGAAATATACATAACAGGTCATTTTTGCCCTCAGTAACAAAGATAAAATCAGAGTTTTGCAGATCCCTGGCACGGTCTTGACAACCGGTCCTCTGGCACTCCGAGAGAAGGTGGGGGGGAGAATGTCAGAGGGGGCAAGAAGGGAAAGAAAACAATTAACAAATCGGCTCCAACTGGCTGATTTATATGGAGATGGGCAGCTCTCACGTTGCCTGTCGCCAATGCCACCAACAGAGCCAAGTCAGGTTAACTCCTAGCAGGAGATGACTTGGGTCGATTGGGTTTAATTATTCCTGATAGTAACAGGTTACCATATGCAGTGTTTGGAGCATAAACAAAATCCAGATATCAAGGGACTAAAAGGATCCTTCTCCAACAATTGGAGTTCTATGGAAAGCCAGGGTTTGCTGCATCTGTTTAACCCCTAGTCTTAGAGGTCACAGGGCCTGAGTTGCTACCCATGAAATGTGGGAAATTCTGTGACTATATTGGAATGAGTCTTTTGCCTCATTCCCAGAAGAGAGGAGAGTTCCAGGTGGGAAATTTCATTTAAACAATTTGTTTCTCTGACCACCACAATCCTACAGAATGCTTGCCTAGAACCTGACTTCAAAATCCCAAGTTCAGAGAAAATGTCAACTCCACCAGGAAGCCGCCCCAGATTTTCTCAATAAGAATAAATTACTCTCTGCTACACTTCTACAGAACTCTGAATATTCTCCTTCATGGTCTTTCATTCAGTCTTCTCTGTGACATAGTTTGTTGTCCCCTTGTCTGCCTTCCCCAAAAGACAAGGGTTTCCTGAGGGCCCAGCTCTGGGCTTTGTATATAACTGGTAGTCAGTAAATCTAAGTGGAGTTGAATTAAATGGCCCTTAGGAAATGGATATGATTTGGCAAAGCCTCAGTCGTGAAGAATTATGTGAGGCCCTGTTATGACCTTACAGGCATCAAGATTTCACTGCTGTTTTCCTCACTACAGCCACCAAATTGGTTGCCCACTTTAATTAGAATAGAGTCCAGATGTCTGGCCAGCTCTGCTAGAACCGGAAGAGCTAGCAAGCTGGTAGAGTTTCCCAGCTGGGGGCTCGAGAGACTGGCTTCGTGTGGTTGGGTCACCTTCCCTTGCATACTTCCTTCCCTCTTGCTTGACTCCCCTTCTCCCCCCTCTACCACCCCATCCCGAGGGCAGCTGTCCCTTTTATCAGCAAAAGCCCTTTCCTGACAACACATCTGTCTAGCACAATGTTTCACCCTGTCCAGTGATTCGGTTACTGAGGCATTTGCATCCTTGATCAGTGCAAGGGCATGAAACATTTGTGTCTGTAAAGAGCTGGGCAGAATATCTCCTTTCAGAAGCCTACTATCCACTAAGAATGAAATCTAATATTTAAAGGGCGTGACACCCCGTTCATACTAGATTTCATTAATCAATGTTTTCATGGAAAGGATAAATCCTTTATGCATGCCTTTTTCCTGATTTTTCCCTCATTTAAAAAATGCAATGCTTATTCTTCTTCCCTGCTATTAGCTCACAGAGACTCAGTACTGTGAACCCTGCTTCCTTGCCTCCCAAAATTTACCCTTACACATTCACACTGAGGGAATGTTCAGTCAGGAAAAGAGAGGTAGAAAGAGAGAAAAATGTTCTAGTTTTAAGCATATTTCATTAAATAAAAACCTTTGTAACTCTTGGGAAAAAAAAATAGAGACTGTCACTGTAATGACAAGACTGTACTTGGCATGGGAGTGACCAGTACATTCAGTGCCTCAGAAATATTAAGCCAGAGATCACAGCCTTCACTTGGACACTCACTAAGGTTTATATTACTGACAATGAACATGACAAAAACTGCATTGCTATGACAACCATAAAATTCACACCTTTAGGAGAAGTTTAGATAAAGAGGAATCACTGGTATCCCTTCTAAGGATGGTGACCAAAGAATATGCTGATTTTTTTCACCCTTTCACATAGCCTATTATGTATCTGCTTATGGCATTGAAATTGCAATGGCACAATGAAGACCAGCCCCAGAGTACTCAATCATGTCGCTAAGGACAGACGAGTCTAACAACACCCAGGAGCTCTGAATGAATCAGAGATACTTTTCAGATGTCTAAACACTTATGATTATGCTAATACCTTCCTAGTGCATGTTTCCCTCAATTTATGGAATGGTGAAGATCCAACAAATTGTTAATAAATGCTCCCATTTCCCCATTAGTTTCAAATGTAATTTCAACTGTTGGGTAAACCTCTTGGATCTTGAATGACGGTTTTTTTTTTTAAATGCATAAATAATCCAAATATGGGAAAACAATATGCACAAAGATGCCCATCACAATATGCTTTATAACATTAGGTCATTGGAAGCCATAAAAATGATAACAATAGGTAGATGGGTAAGTAAATTATGTTACACTACAATGGACCACTATGAAGCCATTAGGAGGATAAAGACCAAACAGCAACATGGAAAAATGCAAGTGACATAATGCTAAGTGGGAAAGGGACTAGAAACTGTGTTTCACTGTGATCACAACTAGATACAAGCACATGCATAAAAAATACGTGAAGGAAATAAACAAAAATAGTAATCGTGTTAGGGATTGTGGCTGATTATTTTCCCTTATCT
Source organism: Aepyceros melampus (assembly GCA_006408695.1). Taxonomy (NCBI): domain Eukaryota; kingdom Metazoa; phylum Chordata; class Mammalia; order Artiodactyla; family Bovidae; genus Aepyceros; species Aepyceros melampus. The sequence goes on from SJXQ01006563.1 coordinate 87,917, forward strand.
TTACTTCCCAAACAATCAGCAATGCTATGCCTCTTTTATAATTTAAAAAATATATATGTGTAAGTATGCTGTATTGGTGTTTTTCTTTCTGGCTTACTTCACTCTGTATAATCGGCTCCAGCGTCATCCACCTCATTAGAACTGATTCAAATGTATTCTTTTTAATAGCTGAGTAACACTCCATTGTGTATATGTACCACAGCTTTCTTATCCACTCATCTGCTGATGGACATCTAGGTTGCTTCCATGTCCTGGCTATTAGAAACAGTGCTGCAATGTGGGGCGGGAGGGGGGATCGGGATAGGGAGTTCATGTACACTCGTGGCTGATTCATGTCAATGTATAGTGAAACGAATACAGTATTGTAAAGCAAAACAAACTAAAAAATAAAAATTAATTTAAAAAAATAAATGGAAAATCAAGCAACTTTTTAAGAATAATTATTTTTTAAAGTAGCTAGAAGAGTAAATGCAAAATAGTCTAGTGTGTGCGTGCTGTCGCTTCAGTGGTGTCCAACTCTTTATAACCCACCAGGCTCCTCTACCCATGGGATGCTCCAGGCAAGAATACTAGAGTGGAGTGTCATTTCCTTCTTCAGGGGATCTCCCCAACCCAGGGATCGAGCCCATGTCTCCTGTGTCTCCAGCATTGCAGGCAGATTTTTTACTGCTAAGCCACTTGGAGCCCTCTTCTAACTATATGAAACTCAAATTTAAGATGTTTTATGTGGAAACAGCGGCTCTGGGAGGATGAGCATCACCCTACATTGCTGCTCCTCCCACTAACACACATCTCAGGGAGCCTTCACTTCTGCAGACTTATCTACGGACTCAGACTTACTGACCTCTCTCTAGATATTTTCACTCCACCTGAACAGTTCATTTCAGCATGATCATTGGACAGGAGAAAGCAGCAGCAGCTGAAATTCAGAAGTCTGCTAAACCATAGATGCCAGGGATCCGTTGGCTGGCTGCAAGGAAGCTGCTTGGGGTAGACACTGAAATGGCCACATAGGAGAGATAAGAGCTCAGAAGAATGAGCCTAAACAATTTAAAATAAACCTGAATCTCCTTAGCTCTGCTAAATAAGATCCCAGGATACTGAAATAACTTGCAACTTTGGCCTTGGAAACTCTGTATGTGATTGTTGAAGAATTAAAGAATGAGAATAAAAGCATAAGATCTCTGATGGGAACAATTCTATTTCCTTGCTCTGAATAGCACCTCATTGTTCTAGTGGATCATGCCCACTTCTTGACCAGAATCCATTTCCAAACTGCTGCGTTCTGGACCCCACAGAACAGAGAAGACCTAAAATTCATCTCAAGAGCAGCTAATAATACTCTACAGGCATTAGCTAACAGTGATAAATTTTGAATCACATAAAGAGACAATGGATAACCAAGGTTTATCCAGCAAGATGTCCCTCTGACTTGCCAACACTTGTACTTCACATTAAATCATACAGGTCACATGTTTCTCTATCAAAAACCCATCATTTCTTAAGTCTTGGATGAATAGGACTTATAAGCTATAAATACTAACCACTTTTTAAGTGGCCTTCCTTTAGGATTTGACTTCTTGCCATGATACTTTTGATAACTTTATCAATCCCAACGTATTAAATTTCTTTGCCATGGGGATGGTCTTGATCCCTGTCTCCTGTACAATGTCACGAACCTCATTCCATAGTTCATCAGGCATGGGTCGTGAAGATCTTTTTTGTACAGTTCTTCCGTGTATTCTTGCCACCTCTTCTTAATATCTTCTGCTTCTGTTAGGTCCAGACCATTTCTGTCCTTTATCGAGCCCATCTTTGCATGAAATGTTCCCTTGGTATCTCTAGTTTTCTTGAAGAGATCTCTAGTCTTTCCCCTTCTGTTCTTTTCCTCTATTTCTTTGCATTGATTGCTGAAGAAGGGTTTCTTATCTCTTCTTGCTATTCTTTGGAACTCTGCATTCAGATGCTTATATCTTTCCTTTTCTCCTTTGCTTTTCGCCTCTCTTCTTTTCACAGCTATTTGTAAGGCCTCCCCAGACAGCCATTTTGCTTTTTTGCATTTCTTGCCATGGGGATGGTCTTGATCCCTGTCTCCTGTACAATGTCATGAACCTCATTCCATAGTTCATCAGGCACTCTATCACATCTAGTCCCTTAAATCTATTTCTCACTTCCACTGTATAATCATAAGGGATTTGATTTAGGTTATACCTGAATGGTCTAGTGGTGTTGCCCACTTTCTTCAATTTAAGTCTGAATTTGGCAATAAGGAGCTCATGATCTGAGCCACAGTCAGCTCCTGGTCTTGTTTTTGTTGACTGTATAGAGCTTCTCCATCTTTGGCTGCAAAGAATATAATCAGTCTGATTTCGGTGTTGACCATCTGGTGATGTCCATGTGTAGAGTCTTCTCTTGTGTTGTTGGAAGAGAGTGTTTGCTATGACCAGTGCATTTTCTTGGCAAAACTCTATTAGTAGTTAGGGATATGAAATTGATTCTCAAACAGTTTAAGTGTAAGAGGATATACTTGGCTCACAATTGATTTAATCAATAGTAATAGAATCTGAGGGGAGTGTCAGGGGCTCCATTTATCTTGCTTGTGATTTCTGGTGCGGAATTTCTAAAAAATTTTGAAAGTAATTTCATCAGGCTTGGGGTTTTCACAGTACAGTTTTTGAAAGTTGCCTCAATAATATGGAATCAGATCCATTTGGTCATGCAGCAAAGTGCCTCAGCTATTTTAATGTGACCCAGTGATTCTTGGTGGGGCATGCATATCTCACCTGGAAGAACCTGTTGACAGTAAAGACTGTATTATAGAGATTCATTCTTCTTCAGTGTAGGTGGTGTGGGTTTGTGTTATTTCATTTTACTTTGATGATTTAAAATTTCTTGACAGTTCCTAGTTTGTGATCATTTTTATCTATTTTAGGCTTTTTTCTTATACACAAAATTAAGGATATCTTTACAGGTCTGTCTTTAATTAGCATCTGTCTTTATATAGGGACTGATTTATTAGAGGTAAACAGTGATACTATTGATATAGGGTAGAAATGCTAATAATGTAGTACATACTAATGTCAGGTGTACTAGGGTTCTTCAGAGAAATAGAACCCACTTTATATGTAAAATGAGATGTTGAGTCACACGATCATGGAATCTGAGAAATTCTACTGTCTTAAAGCTGGAGACTGAGGAAACCCAGTGGTATAATTCAGATCAAGTCTGAATGCCTATTAAGCAGTGAAGCAGAAGATATAATCCCTGTAAAAAGGCTAGAGAACATGAGATGCCACAGCTCAGATAGTGAGGCAGGGGGAAACAGGGCAAATTCTTCTGATCAGTCCCTTAAAGGCTTAGATGATGCCCACTCATATCGAGGAGGACGGTCTACTGAGTCCACTGATTCATATCTTATTGTTCAGTTGCCAAGTTGTGTCTACTCTTTGCGATCTCATGGACTGCAGCTTCTGATGCTAGTCTCACTCAAAAAGTTCCTAACTTCGGAATAAGTCTCATGAGACTTAATGTCTTTTGGCTGTCTTCACACTAACTGCAAATATTGGGATTTATATATACATATGCACATGCAGAATTACTGATGATAAAACTAGTATATGCTCGTAGTAGAAATTTAGAAAGTATAGAAAAGAATAAAGAAAATAAGGGGGTATAATCACCAAAATTCTAACACCATAGTTTTGAATATCTGAAACTTTTTGCTGTCCCAAATATGTGTATATACACTGACAGTACAACTACAAACACCCGTGTGAGAAATAATGCAAAAGTCTGTCGATAAGGAAATATTTAATAAATAATGATATATCTATATGACAATTTGAATAAGTAATATATTCTTATGGCTCAAAATTCGAAGGACTTAGGGTATTAAAAAGTGAAAAATATCCATCTATCCAGTCACTCAGTTTTCCAACCTGGAGGCAACCAAAGTGGTGCTTTTTTTCCCTTTTGTTTTTAATTCTTTCAGAGAACTTTATGCACATACGGGTGCCTTTAGTACACATGTGCACACATAGAAGCATACTATATGTATATGTTGTTATGTGCTTTGCTCTTTTATTTGATTTTAATTTTTATCAAAATGATGTAACAAAAAGATAGCTCTACAAGGATCTTTGTTTTATTTGCTTTTGCAAAGAAGTCAGTCCTTCATCCCTCTTTCCTCATTTTTCCTTTTCAAGGAAACCACTTTGATCTTTTAGCTGATGAATTTTGTTTACTTCTTTGTCCCTAAAATAATTGTTTTAATGTCACTTTTAGGTATGTTACTGCAAATGATCAGATTCTCCTTATAGTGTAGTCAGTCGTAATTTGGATTAGATCAGTGTTCATGACTATAAATGATACAACTGAGCCATGTAGTAAAACATGGTTACTTTTCCTTTTTCTGTTCTACTTTTCCATTTTCATGGGGCTAATATATGGCTTGTGTTTTCATATTTTTCTCTTTAATTACAAATTATCTGCTAGTTATATAGATCTGTTTTTGAGGTTTTCAGAGACTCCTCTAAGTTGTGCTGCTAATTCCATCCTCCAAAAGAAGACTCTTCCAGAGCTTCTGATGACCTCCAGTTTAATTTCGGTTGCCCTCTTTGTGTACGTACAGCTGTCATCCACGGAATTCTCTTTGCAGTCACCCTGGGAATTCCCTTTTGCTCTTTCATCTCACTGCTATATTGTTGTAATTATTGTGGTTTCTTAGATGTCTAACTTCCCCACATTAAAATCTTCTTGACTTTTCTGTTTATATAACTTTAGAGTCAGTTTGTCTTAATTTTTTTAAAGCTTTATTTTTTGCAACTTCAGTGTGTGGTTTTCACATCTTCCATATAACTTTGAATTGTGTAAAACTGACTTTTTTTTCAAGTTAATATCAATTTCAAATATTTTTTATTATTAAGAACACAGAACACGTATGTGTATTTATGTAGAACATTTCTCGCTAAGTTTATCTTTGGTATTTAATTGTTTCTATTATAAATGGGAACTTTTCTTCTGTTAACTCTTATAACTGGTGGTGATGATTTGACTAGAGTATTTGCTGATTTCTTTCTTAATTTTATACCTGCTGCTACTGCTCAGTCGCTTCAGTCATGTCCGACTCTGTGCGACCGCATAGACGGCTGCCCACCAGACTCCCCCGTCCCTGGGATTCTCCAGGCAAGAATACTGGAGTGGGTTGCCATTTCTTTCTCCAATGCATGAAAGTGAAAAGTGAAAAGCGAAGTTGCTCAGTCTTGTCTTGACTCTTAGCGACCCCATGAACTGCAGCCTACCAGCTTCCTCAGTGGGATTTTCCAGGCAAGAGTACTGGAGTGGGTTAGGAATATTAATTTATACCCAAGCCTTCTTTTAACACTTTTTAGTTTTCCAACCATATAAACTCATCTGCAGTTATTGATAATTTTACTGTATCCTTTCCCGTTTTTATACTGCCCTTGTCCTCGTATTATGTAATACTAGTGATAATAGACATTCTTGTCTTGTTTCAGCTCTAAATAGGGGTATTTTGGTTTCTTCACTGATTATGATAGTGACTCTTAGGCTTATGTGTTATGCATGTACTATGTATTCCCCATGTTAAATATCTTATTACTATCTTATTGACTTTTAAAATCTGGATGGCTGCATAAATTTATCAGATGTCCTTTGATGATGGTAATGAGATTTTTTTCCTTGATATTTTTACATAGCAAAGTAAATATATTTTAAACCATTTTGGAATATCAGAGGTAAACTCTACTTTACCATAACAGTGGTGTGTTGCATCTTGGTATGTTAATGGAGATTTTTTTCTATTTATTTTCTTCAGAACTTTTGTGTCTGATTTCATATGTATTATTCGAAGGCACCCCACTCCAGTACTCTTGCCTGGAGAGTCCCATGGATGGAGCAGCCTGGTGGGCTGCAGTTCATGGGATTGCTAGGAGTCGGACACGACTGAGTGACTTCACTTTCACTTTTCACTTTCCTGTATTGGAGAAGGAAATGGCAACCCACTCCAGTGTTCTTGCCTGGAGAATCCCAGGGACAGGGGAGCCTGGTGGGCTGCCGTCTGTGGGGTCGCACAGGGTTGGACACGACTGAAGTGACTTAGCAGCAGCAGCAGCAGCAGCATTAACCTATAGTATTTATATATATGTACTGTTTCCATTAATTTTTGATACCATTGTTATGTTCCCTATAAAATAATTTGGAAGCTTTGAAATAGTTTAGGTAGCTTTAGCATTATCTGTTCTTAAATATTTGGTAGAATTTAAAATATTAGTGGCATCTGGTGCTTTTGAGGAGGTTAGCTGTTTGTCAACTTTCTCTGTTCCTTCTGTGATAATTGTCAGATACTCTTATTATTGTGAGGTATTTCCTGTTTTACATTTGTGATATTAATGATGCCTTACTTGGAGTGCTAATAACACTTTATATTTTTCTTAGGGTATTAAATAAAAAAAAACCCTGTCTTATGTACATTTGTCTTCATCATTAAATTGTCAAATTGTCAAGAACATTAGGATAAGAACCATCTGTTTGTCTCTTGCCTCAAATTCTAGTTGATGATATGGAATATGTTGATGTAACAACCTTACCTTTTTTTTTTTTTTTGATGGTGACGGTGGATGTTTTACAGGCTTCCCAGTTGGCATGTGTGTTGTAAAGAGAGTTCTTCAGCTTCATCGTATTACTCTCAAGATGACAATTGTGCACTAGAAAATGAAGATGTACAATCCCAGAAAAAGGTACCTTAAATAAAGATGAAGTTGTAATTTGTGTATTAGCTTTCTGTCTTCTCAAAACATTGGAATAAAAGTATTTCAAAAATACTATGACATTATTTTTGATGGAGATTTGTAATCTTCTTTGCTATACTTTGAGGAGTTACTTAGGTAATTCTGAAATTTATTTATTTATTCTTATTGCTTGTATTATAAGGAGAAAAATAGTACCTGTTCAGAGAACTGAAAACTAGGACTCTATTTTTAATACTTTAACTACTTAAAGTGTCTCTAAAGAAACTTGAGTCTTATAAATTAAAAACTATTAGAAATGAGAATTATAGGGAGAATCTGAGATGATTGGCTATGTACTTTGTTTCATATAATTGGGTAGAATGAATAGACAGAGGCCAAAAAATCTGATGATCTCTAAATAGTTTATTATCATTTTAAATGGTAAAAGGTGATTATTGACTTCAGCTAGATTTGGTTCCCCCTCATCCCCCCTGAAAATCAATGTACTTATTTTAAATTAGAGGAATAATTTATACACACTGTAAGATATTCATCTTTGCATCCCCTTCCCATCCCCAAAGTAACCAAAATTGGCTGTTTCTTATTAAAACACTCAGACCATTTTCTTTGGGTATAGATACATCATAGCTTACAAATTAATGTTTTAATTTTTAGTAAAATGCCATAAATATTGCACAAGTTGACTTCCCCTCTTCCCCAACAATATCTAGTGGATACTTTTGTATGTTACTGTATTATTTTGAATAGCTACATTTTTATTCCATTATATGGAATAAAAGGACTTTTTTGATTGAGAGGCTCTTTTTTGATTAAGAGCACTTTTTTGATTGAGAGGCTCTCAGCTGTGTTTATACGTGCATGTTTGTGTCTGCATTTGTGTGTGTGTGTGGATGCATAAACTTTTAATTATATACTTGGGTGTTTTCTTTTTTTGACATGATATTTAGAATGGATTTAAATTTCTGAGTTATACAGGATCTGTTTCAAGGATAGAGCAGTTAAAATTTTGAAGACTCTTGCTGGATACCTCTCCAAAAAAAGTATGATTGTATGTGTCTATGCACAATCTGAAGACTTAAAGCTAATCTCTTTGATGAGAAATAAGACTTAAATGTTGTTAAGAATGAATTTAAGCAAAGTGTTAAGGAAGGGGAAATAGACATTCTTTCAGTAAACATTTGGTTACCCATTATGTTCTTTACAGGGTTAGAATATGATATGAACTTTGCTTTTATGAAACTTATATGCTGGAATATACATTTAAAGACAATATATCTGAAATTCTAACTTAACAGTATCAAAAGAGATGACACAAAAAGCTATAAGCGTATATGTTTACCAGATATTTACTGATCTTCCTGTGTGTCTAACATACAGTGCTGGGTGGTAGGACTAAAGTGCTTATTAAGAAATCAAATGTAGTGTATATTTGTAAGGCAGTTATGTTCATTACTGTACCGCTAATGTACACATGTAGTATACATTTGAAGTGAAGCAGTAAGGAGAGTAATACATGAAGGTAGACAGTAAGCATGGAAACAAAATTATTAAAATCACAATAAAGTGTTTTGGTTGTATGGAAAGACTGTCTTGATATTGCTTCAGGACTATTTTGTGAAGCAGTTTTATCAGTCAGCCTTTTCTTTGTTGCAATATAGGATGAAAGAGGGGGACCTGTCAATGCTGAATTATCGGCAAAAGTAGATTCAAGCTTACCTGTTCCTCCAGAAGAAGAAAAATTAAAAGATGACTACATTGTGAATGTACAGGTAAGATTTGTTGCTCTGATTTTTTAATGATATGGCTTTTCAAACCACTTCACAACATAGAATACATTTATTTGGTCAACATATTGTGTATTTTTTCCCCCCCCTTTCTTTTTGTGATACCATGCAACTGGATTTAATACTAGTCACCTGTTAGGTACTGTTTTTGAGAAAATTCAAAATTACTGATGTAATAGTAAATGTGACCATTTTCCTTGTAGTATAGGTTTGGTTGTAAATCTTTCTTTTTAGATTCCATTTTGGCTCAGTATAATTTATCTTCTGTCAGGTTTTCAGATGTCAGGGGACATTTTTTCTGACTTAAATATTTGTATGTAGAATACAGAGTATTTTCATATCAAAATTTTATCACTTAGTGTGGAATATTAATAAATAATCATTAATAGATTGTTTTTTCCCCTTTTTTCTCATATTATATCCTAAATGTTATTTTTCATTTTTGTATACCAGCTTTTATGAAATATGTAAAACTAGACCAGAGTGTAAGTTGATGAGAATGCTGATGCATCTGGAAATCATTTAATATCAGGAATAACTGAAGAAACTGGGATATTTGATCTGGAAGGAAGAAGGACTAAGGAAAAACTAAATATCTTAAATATTAACAAAAATACATTTCAGCTTAAAAGGAGAGGAAATGCTCTTTAAAAAAACACAGCCGGAGTTATTTTATGATTTAATTGGGTTATCTAGGGAGATATAATACATTGCATTTTAATGAATTTTGGAGGACATTTGGAAGAGATTTATGCATAAGAGTAAGGGAAAAGTGATCTCTGTAGCCCTTCAGTTATACAAGTGTCCTAAACAGTCTTGCCATTTTTCATTTTCCTGTATTTTGCTCATGGTATCCTCTTGTTCAAATACATTGAAGTGCTTACTGCATCTTTAGAGACCTGTACTGTTCAGTACAGTAGCCACTAGCTACCTGTGGCTCTTGCACATTGGAAATGTGGATAGTCCTAGTTGAGATTTGTTGTAAGTGTAAGAGTCACATCGATTTTGGAGACTTAGTATTAATAAAAGGGAAAAAAGAGTGTAAAATGTCTTATTAATTTTTTATGTTGAATGATAATGCAATATTTGATAATAATGTGATGGTTCTTTTCTCAAAGCCTCCGTCATAAATTATGCAAACTATTTGTATTCCTTTGCTAACTTGTCATTCCAGTGTAAACTCCTCAAATGATCACATGTTATTTTATTTTATAAAGAATTTTTGTTGTATATCACATTCTTAATTTTTATTCTTTTATATTTTATATCATTTTATATTTATTTTCTTTTACGTTTTTATTTTTTATCACATTCCTTATTTTATATTCTTTGACTCTGCCTCTTATTTTCTTTCTGCTGCTGTACTGGCTTGTCCTTTTCTTCAAAGTCCTAGTTCTTCTAGTTCATAGTCGTCCTTAGTTTCTCTTTTTTTTGAACTGAGCATGAGTACCTCTCTCTCATTTGATACTCACTTAGTAAGTATTGTCTACTGTGTGCTAGGTACTAGTACGTGCTAGGCACTAAGAACATGAAGATCAAAAAAACATAGTCCGTACTCAAGACATTTATAATGGAATTGAAGAAGAGAAATAAATAAATAAGGGCAATTAAGGTGTGATTAAAGTCTCTACAGATAACAGTGGAGGCAGAGAAGAAGGGGAATGGCTAATTCTGTATGGAGTTGGTTGGTGGGGGGAAGTACTTATAAGAGGTTTTCAAAGATAAGTAGGTATTAAGTACGTTTCAGATTATGTTTTGGAAGAGTGAAACAGCATACAGGCCTTAAAAGAGCAGCCAGAATCGTGTATTGCCTTGTAGTATTATTAATACATGCCTTGTATTGTTATTTCTTGATGCATATTATCTTCTAAACTGCTCAGGGACAAAAAACTATGTGGTACACTATTTTATACTATTTTAATTTATACTATTATATATTAAATACTAGTACATAGTATTTTATACTAATAAATAGTAATGCTATTTAATAGATACTGTTTCATGTATTTACATAGGATTTCAGTGTTGCTATAGGGTACATTAAGGTAATTATAGTAAGAGAGAAATTTTGTAGGTCCTGATACAAAATAGGAAAGAAGAAAGACACACTGCTTTGTCCTGGTTTATGAAATTCTGTGACAAATCTATAGAGCCTGTATTGTAATATGAGATGTATTCCTTCAGGTGGTCATGTTAGAAGGAGGGACTTTTATAAAAGTAATTTTTAGTGAACATTATATTGTTACTTTTGAGACATATTTTTTATAATATTCTCTTCAAATAAAGAGAGAATTTGTTAATCCCAACATTAAATATAACTGACTTCTTTAGAAACAGGATGCGGAGTTGAAAAGTTAAGTCCATCTGTGACTGAGACACTCCCTACAGTTGATCTTCATGAAGATTCTTCCAATGTAGTTGTGGACAGTGAAAATAATGAAAATATTTCCAGTTCATCTACCTCAGAGATCACTCCAATCTCAAAACTTGAGTAAGTCATTACAAAGAAAAAAAATTTTTCTGTCATTAGATAATGACAGAAAAATTTCTTTGATACTTAAATTTGACCTTTAGTCTATATAGCAGACCTGTATAAGCATGCACGTGTTTTGTGTTTTTTTATTTTTAAATGTAATGATCTTATGGCATAATGAGTATTTTTCTGTCTAACTCAGGGAAGTTGATTGTATCCCAGGCATGAATTATCTGCATAATATAGGTAAAGTGAGATTCTTATTTAAGAAACATGGTACTTAACTGAGTAATCTTTCCAATAATTATCAATAATTCCTGTGTCACAGTATTCATTTCCATTAAGTATTACTGTGTCATTCCATTCATAATATGTCTTTGTATGATAGCTAACTTTTTCAAGCTTGATAATAAATATTCAGTATATTTAGATATATTTGGAATATTTTGGTTTCTTTTTCTCTCTTTTAAAAATGTTTTATACCATTTTTAAAGGCTACTTTCCATTTTCAGTTATTACAAAGTGTTGACTCTATTTCCCATGTTTTATACTACATACTTGAGCCTGTCTTATAACCAGTTCTTTGTGCCTCCCACTCCCCCACCCCTGTATTGCTCCTTTGTACACAAAAGGAAAGATACACCCATTTGAATGCAGAGTTCTAAGGAATAGCAAAGAGATAAAAAAGCCTTCCTTAGCGATCAGTGCAAAGAATTAGAGGAAAACAATACAATGGGGAAAACCAGAGATCTCTTCAAGAAAGTTCGAGATACCAAGGGAACATTTCATTCAAAGATGAGCACAATAAAGGACAGAAATGGTATGGACCTAACAGGAGCAGAAGATATTAAGATGACGTGGCAAGAATACACAGAACTGTACAGAAAAAGATCTTCATGACCAGATGATCACGATGGTGTGATCACTCACCTAGAACCAGACATCCTGGAATGTGAAGTCAAGTTGGCCTTAGGAGGCATCACTATGAACAAAGCTAGTGGAGGTGATGGAATTCCAGTTGAGTTATTGCAGATTCTAAAAGATGATGCTGTAAAAGTGCTGCACTCAATAGGTCAGCAAATCTGAAAAACTCAGCAGTGGCCACAGGCCTAGAAAAGATCTGTCTTCATTCCAATCCAAAAGGAAGGCAAGGCCAAAGGATGTTCAAACTACCACACAATTGCACTCATCTCACATGCTAGCAAAGTAACGCTCAAAATTCTCCAAGCCGTGAACTTCCAGATGTTCAAGCTGGATTTAGAAAAGGCAGAGGAACCAGAGATTAAATTGCCAATATCCACTGGATCATTGGAAAAAACAAGAGAGTTCCAGAGAAACATCTATTTTTGCTTTATTGACTACGCCAAAGCCTTTTTGACTGTGTGGATCACAACAAACTGTGGAAAGTTCTCAAAGAGATGGGAATACCAGACCACCTGACCTGCCTCCTATGAAATATGTATGCAAGTCAGGAGGCAACAGTTAGAACTAGACATGGAGCAACAGACTGGTTCCAAATTGGGAAAGGAGTACGTTAAGGCTGTATATTGTCACCTTGATTGTTTAACTTATATGCAGAGTACATCATGCTAAATGCTGGGCTGGAAGAAGCACAAGCTGGAATCAAGATTGCTGGGAGAAATATCACTAACCTCAGATACACAGATGATACACCCTATGGCAGAAAGTGAGGAAGAACTAAAGAGCCTCTTGATGAAAGCGAAAGAGGAGAGTGAACAAGTTGGCTTAAAGCTCAACATCGAGAAAATGAAGATCATGGCATCCGGTCCCATCACTTCATGGGAAATAGATGGGGAGACAGTGGAAACATTGACAGACTTTAGTTTTGGGGGCTCCAAAATCACGGCAGATGGTGACTGCAGCCATGAAAATAAAAGACGCTTGCTCCTTGAAAGAAATGCTTGACCAACCTAGACAACATATTGAAAAGCAGAGACATTACTTTACCAACAAAGGTCTGTCTAGTCAAGGCTATGGTTTTTCCAGTGGTCATGTATGGATGTGAGAGTTGGACTGTGAAGAAAAGTGAGCATTGAAGAATTGATGCTTTTGAAGTGTGGTGCTGGAGAAGACTATTGAGAGTCCCTTGGACTGCAAGGAGGTCCAACCAGTCAATCCTAAAGGAAATCGGTCCTGAATATTCATTGCAAGGACTGATGCTGAAGCTGAAACTCTAATTCTTTGGCCACCTGATGCAAAGAACCAACTCTTGGAAAGACCCTGATGCTGGGAAAGATTGAAGGCAGGAAGAGCAAGAGACAACAGAGGATGAGATGGTTGAATGGCATCACCGACTCAATGGACATAAGTTTGAGTGGGCTTCGAGAGTTGGTGATGAGGGATAGGGAAGCCTGGTGTGCTGCAGCATGTGGAGTCACAAAGAGTTGGACACGACTGAGCAACTGAACTGAACTGAACCCTCCCCATTGGTAGCCACTAGTTTGGTCTCTATATCTCTACATCTGCTTTTTTTTGTTACATTCAATAATTTGTTGTAGTTTTTAGATTCCAAATATAAGCTATCTCATACAGTATTTATCTTTCTCTGACTTATTTCACTTTTAGCATAATGCCCTCCAAGTCCATCCATGTTGCTGCAAATGGCAAGATTTCATTCTTTTTTTTTTTTTTTTTTTTGCTGGGTAGTATACCATTGCATGTGTGGATATATATATGATGTCTTCTTTATCCATTCATCTGTTGGTGAACACTTAGGTTGTTTCCATGAGTTGAGAATCATAAATAATGCTGTTGTGAACATTGAGTACATGTATCTTTTCAAATTAGTGTTCTGTTTTTTTTTGAGTACATACTCCAAGTGAAATTGCTGGGTCATAGTTTTAATTTTTTTGAGAAACCTCCATACTGTTTTCTACAGTGGATGCACCTATTTACATCCCCACCAACGGTGTGCACGGGTTCTCTTTTTCCAGATCCTTGGCCAACATTTGTTACTTAGTCCTTTTGTTTTTTTTTTTTTTTTTGAATTTATTTAGTTTTGGCCGCACTGGATCTTCATTGCTGTACATAGGCTTTCTCCCAGTTGCGACGAGTGGGGATTATTCTCTAGTTGCAGTGCACAGGCTTAGGTGCCCCACAGCATAGGGAATCTTAGTTCCTAGGCCAGGGATTGAACCCAGGTCCCTCCATTGGGAAGTGGATTCTTAACCACTGTACCACCAGGGAAATCCCTGTAAACTTTTTGATAATAGGCATCTGACAGACATCTCTTTGTGGTCTTGATTTTCCTTTTCCCTGATGATTAGTGATGTTTAAAGTTTCCTTAATTTAGAAAGTCTCTTTTGTATGCCTAGCTTCAACAACAGTACAAAGAACAAAACCCCTTTCTTTTAATAGTATATTAAACATATCCTTTGTCAAATGAGTTAGCTTATATAAAATGTATAGGACAGTATCTGGCATAGAGTAAGAATACATGCATGAGTTAATATAATTTTTATCATTACTACCGTTTTTCTGCCACAGGCACTTTTTAGATACATACTCTTTTTTAGAATATGAGGGACTGGGTTGAAGGAGTTGTACACAAAGATGGTACAGTTATCATTTAGGAGTTCACCCTGGTAAGGGACGAGGGAACAGAAGACATGCTTAGAAATAATGACAGTTTTTAAAATTTTTTAATATTAAAAATTTAGTATTTAAGTCTAGATGCTGTATATCTGAACAGTACATCTCATTTTCTCATTATATTGAACATGATTGTGTAGTGAAATGAAAGTAAGTTAGGGAAAAATACTAAGGTATATATATTTTAAATGAAATTATAAAAGTACTTTAGGAACTTTAGTGAAGCATTTTGAGATAATAGGTTATTTCTTGATACTGTAGGCAATAACTCTAATATTGGCTCAGTTCAGTTGCTCAGTCATGTCCGACTCTTTGCAACCTCATGAATTGCAGCACGCCAGGCCTCCCTGTCCATACCAACTCCCGGAGTTCACTCAGACTCATGTCCATTGAGTCATTGATGCCATCCAGCCATCTCATCCTCTGTCATCCCCTTCTCCTGCCCCCAATCCCTCCCAGCATCAATCTTTTCCAAAGAGTCAACTCTTCACATGAGGTGGCCAAAGTACTAGAGTTTCAGCTTTAGCATCAGTCCTTCCAAAGAACACCAAGCACTGATCTCCTTTAGAATGGACTGGTTGGATCTCCTTGCAGTCCAAGGGACTCTCAATAGTCTTCTCCAACACCACAGTTCAAAAGCATCAGTTCTTTGGTGCTCAGCTTTCTTCACAGTCCAACTCTCACATCCATACGTGATCACTGGAAAAACCATAGCCTTGACTAGACGGACCTTGTTGGCAAAGTAATGTCTCTGCTTTTGAAAATGCTATCTAGTTTGGTCATAACTTTCCATCCAAGGAGTAAGCATCTTTTATTTATTTATTTTTTAATTTTTATTTTTAAGCATCTTTTAATTTCATGGCTGCAATCACCATCTGCAGTGATTTTGGAGCCCCAAAAAATGGAAGTTGGACACTGTTTCCACTGTTTTCCCATCTATTTCCCATGAACTGAGGGACCAGATGCCATGATCTTAGTTTTCTAAATGTTGAGCTTTAACAACTTTTTCACTCTCCCCTTTCACTTTCATCAAGAGGCTTTGTAGTTCTTCTTCACTTTCTGCCATAAGGGTGGTAGCATCTGCATATCTGAGGTTATTGATATTTCTCCTGGCAGTCTTGATTCCAGCTTGTGTTTCTTCCAGTCCAGGGTTTCTCATGATGTACTCTGCATAGAAGTTAAATAAGCAGGGTGACAATATACAGCCTTGACATACTCTTTTTCCTATTTGGAACCAGTCTGTTGTTCCATGTCCAGTTCTAACTGTTGCTTCCTGACCTGCATATATGTTTCTCAAGAGGCAGGTCAGGTGGTCTGGTATTCCCATTTCTTGAAGAATTTTCCACAGTTGATTGTGATCCACACAGTCGGAGGCTTTGGCATAGTCAGTAAAGCAGAAGTAGATGTTTTTCTGGAACTCTGTTGCTTTTTCCATGATCCAGCGGATGTTGGCAATTTGATCTCTGGTTCCTCTGCCTTTTCTAAATCCAGCTTCAACATCTGGAATTTCACGGTTCACATATTGTGGAAGCCTGGCTTGGAGAATTTTGAGCATTACTTTACTAGCATGTGAGATGAGTGCAATTGTGTGGTAGTTTGAGCATTCTTTGGCATTTCCTTTCTTTGGAATTGGAATGAAAACTGACCTTTTCCAGTCCTGTGACCACTGCTGAGTTTTCCAAATTTGCTGGTATATTGAGTGCAGCACTTCATAGCATCATGTTTTAGGATTTGAAATAGCTTCACTGGAATTCCATCACCTCCACTAGCTTTGTTTGTAGTGATGCTTTCTAAGGCCCACTTGACTTCACATTCCAGGGTGTCTGGCTCCAGGTGAGTGATCACACCATCATGATTATCTTGGTCATGAAAATATTTTTTGTACAGTTCTTCGTTGTATTCTTGCCACGTCGTCTTAATGTCTTCTGCTTCTGTTAGGTCCATATCATTTCTGTCCTTTATTGAGCCCATCTTTGCATGAAATTTTCCCTTAGTATCTCTAATTTTCTTGAAGAGATCTCTAGTCTTTCCCATTCTGTTGTTTTCCTCTCTTTCTTTGCATTGATCGCTGAAGGAGGCTTTCTTATCTCTCCTTGCTATTCTTTGGAACTCTGCATTCAGATGCTTATATCTTTCCTTTTCTCCTTTGCTTTTCGCTTTTCTTCTTTTCACAGCTATTTGTAAGGCCTCCCCATCTGGCTTGGAGAATTTTGAGCATTACTTTACTAGCATGTGAGATGAGTGCAATTGTGTGGTAGTTTGAGCATTCTTTGGCATTTCCTTTCTTTGGAATTGGAATGAAAACTGACCTTTTCCAGTCCTGTGACCACTGCTGAGTTTTCCAAATTTGCTGGTATATTGAGTGCAGCACTTCATAGCATCATGTTTTAGGATTTGAAATAGCTTCACTGGAATTCCATCACCTCCACTAGCTTTGTTTGTAGTGATGCTTTCTAAGGCCCACTTGACTTCACATTCCAGGGTGTCTGGCTCCAGGTGAGTGATCACACCATCATGATTATCTTGGTCATGAAAATATTTTTTGTACAGTTCTTCGTTGTATTCTTGCCACGTCGTCTTAATGTCTTCTGCTTCTGTTAGGTCCATATCATTTCTGTCCTTTATTGAGCCCATCTTTGCATGAAATTTTCCCTTAGTATCTCTAATTTTCTTGAAGAGATCTCTAGTCTTTCCCATTCTGTTGTTTTCCTCTCTTTCTTTGCATTGATCGCTGAAGGAGGCTTTCTTATCTCTCCTTGCTATTCTTTGGAACTCTGCATTCAGATGCTTATATCTTTCCTTTTCTCCTTTGCTTTTCGCTTTTCTTCTTTTCACAGCTATTTGTAAGGCCTCCCCAGACAGCCATTTTGCTTTTTTGCCTTTCTTTTACATGAGGATGGTCTTGATCCCTGCCTCCTGTACAATGTCACGAACTAGTCCCTTAAATCTATTTCTCACTTTCATTGTATAATGATAAGGGATTTGATTTAGGTCATACTTGAATGGTCTAGTGCTTTTCCCTACTTTCTTCAATTTAAGTCTGAATTTGGCAATAAGGAGTTCATGATCTGAGCCAAAGTTAGCTCCTGGCTTTGTTTTTGCTGACTGTATAGAGCTTTTCCATCCCTGGCTGCAAAGAATATAATCATTCTGATTTTGGTGTTGACCATCTGGTCATGTCCATGTGTAGAGTCTTCTCTTGTGTTGTTGGAAGAGGGTGTTTGCTATGACCAGTGCATTCTCTTGGCAAAACTCTTATTAGCCTTTGCCCCACTTCATTCCGCATTCCAAGGCCAAATTTGCCTGTTAATCCAGGTGTTTCTTGACTTCCTACTTTTGCATTCCAGTCCCCTATAAGGAAAAGGACATCTTTTTTGGGTGTTAGTTCTACAAGGTCTTGTAGGTCTTCATAGAACCGTTCAACTTCAACTTCTTCAGCGATACTGGTTGGGGCATAGACTTGGATAACTGTGATATTGAATGGTGTGCCTTGGAGACAAACAGAGATCATTCTGTCCTTTTTGAGACTGCATCCAAGTACTGCATTTCGGACTCTCTTGTTGACCATGATGGCTACTCCATTTCTTCTAAGGATTCCTGCCCACAGTAGTAGATACAATGGTCATCTGAGTTAAATTCACCCATTGCAGTCCATTTTAGTTCGCTGATTCCTAGAATATTGACGTTCACTCTTGCCCTCTCCTGTTTGACTACTTCCAATTTGCCCTGATTCATGGACCTAACATTCCAGGTTCCTATGCAGTATTGCTCTTTACAGCATCAGACCTTGCTTCTATCTCCAGTCACATCCACAACTGGGTGTTGTTTTTGCCTTGACTCCATCCCATCATTCTTTCTGGAGTTATTTCTCCATTGATCTCCAGTAGCATATTGGGCACCTACCGACCTGGGGAGTTCCTCTTTCAGTATCCTATCATTTTGCCTTTTCATACTGTTCATGGGGTTCTCAAGGCAAGAATACTGAAATGGTTTGCCATTCCCTTCTCCAGTGGACCACATTCTGTCGGATGTACTAATAGAAGTGAAACATGAGAGAAGATGCATTTAGAATAAATAATTTAAAAATCTTATTTTTGACAGTATTAAATATTAACCTATAATATTTTGTTTTAAATTTTGGTAATGAGCTATTTAGAGTCCAGGCAAGGGCACCAGCAGATAAAGGTTCACATGTTTTAAATCTTTATACAACTTACAATATGTGAATTCTTGAAAACTCTCTGTAGAACCATAGAGCATTGTTTCCTGGCATGGATTTGTTTTGGAAATATCTAATATCACTTTTAACTTATGCTGCATTATGTCCATTAAATTGTCAGATCGTCTTTTTTGTTTCTATTTTAGTGAAATAGAAGACTCTGGTACTATCCCTATAGCCAAGCCAGGGGAAACTGAGCAGTCTGAAACTGATTGTGATGTTGGTGAGGCCCTTGATGCAAATGCTCCAGTTGACCAACCTTCCTTTGTCAGTCCACCTGAAAGGTGAGTGTGAGCTGTTGTTTGTCTTTATATGATTCTGTAATAAACGGCAGTGTCACCTTTGAGTAGACTTGGTGCATACTTAAGTGAGTTTTATGATTGAGAGAAAACTTATTCTTTGTGCTCCTTTCTTGGTTTACTTTGTATTCATGTACACTTTTTATAGTTTGGATTTGTGTGTACTTGTTATTCAGCTGAAATTTGTTGATTTAATATGCCTTTTGATTTCAAATAGCCTTGTCGGCCAGCATATAGAAAATGTGTCATCTTCGCACGGCAAAGGAAAGATAACAAAATCAGAATTTGAATCAAAAGTTTCATCAAGTGATCAGGGTGGTAGTGATCCAAAATCTGCATTGAATGCTTCTTCAGATAATTTAAAAAATGAGGTAGGTAAATAACATGCACTGTCTCCTACTTTGTTACACAATGCATTTTCGTTTTTAACCAGTCTTGTAATTTGTTAATCATAGTTGCCATAAAGTTAGGGGATCAGTAGTTAGTGATCAATGTGGAACTTAGGTGAAGTGTGCTCCCAGAGAGCAAGTGGTTAGAAACTGTTGCCAATGTAATGTTCATACATAAAGTTGTCCAAAGTGTGACCTCTCTTTGGTTATGTTTAATTATAAATGGTTTTCTACCACCATAGACTTTTTGGTACCAGATGCATAAAGTCCTTTTTTAAGCAATTTTTAAAGAGAGCTTTATAGAAGTTATGATTGTTTTAATTATCTTCAGACTATAATTCAGTAATACAGGATTAAATTTAGGCTCTTCAACCAGAATTATTTTAAAGGGACATTTTACCCTTTGTTATTTGTATGCAAAATACAACTAGACCAGCTTATATTAAGGAATATGATTTTTAAAGGCAAGGCTATCCCTGTATAATAGTTTTATTTTCTTTTCTCCTTTTGAGTTTTACTTTGACTTCATGTAGAGGCCAATTCATAGGCCAGTACAGAATTTCCTGAAAGAATGTTGCCAGAGAAGTGTGTTCCCTTCATTTAAGAAATAACTAAATAAAAGAGAGAAAGGCCACTCAATGAACTTAACAAAAACTAAACGTGGAATTGGAGTTCAAAGTACTGAGTGCCACGTCTGTATTTGTTTGTTTCTCATTCAACTGTTCTGTTTCCACTTCTTCTTTTACGTATTTTCTGTGAGTCTGTATTCATTACTAACTAAACTTCATTCTGGAGACCTGACTATCATTGGACTAGCTGTTTCTACAATGCTGCTTATAAATGTAGGAAATCAACATTTCATAGTCTTAAGATCTTGTAGGAACAATTTTCCAGTGAAACCAAGTCAAGTGTGTGTTATTACAGTTCAGTTGTCAAATACCACAGGCGTAAATAAAATTAGACAAACATTACAAAAATGTCTTCTTTAAGCTATTTAAGTACCAAATGTAGAATTCAAGCATGGCAGCTAGTTTTGTCCAAGATTTGCTTGTTCGCCTTGACCATTCACAGCAGTGTCTTGCAGATCCTTGAGATAACAGGGATAAGCTCTTCCACTCACACAGACTTAACTGGGCAGAACTATTCTGAACTGGATAGTGTATAGAACTACTGGACACTTTGTGATAAAGTTCATTCGCTGACAGTTTTTCTGGAGTATTAAATAATTTAGGAGGTAATTAATTCAAAATTCCATTCCTTTGCTTGTTATAATGCTTTGCAAAATAATTTTATTGTGTTGTTTAGTTTTTATATTTGTTGCTAAGAGGTGAGAGTGATTGCTCTGCTTGGCCCTCAAAGAGTGTGTGTGTATTCTTACTTTTTATTGTATTTCTTTTAGTATTTGGGCTTTACTCTCAAGCATCTCAACTAGATTAATTTTTATAAGTATTTGTTTATTTTCTCACTTAAACTAAATTTTTATTAATTTTTAAATTAGTGTAATGTTGGTTTTTTTAGTTTTATTTTCTGTGTATTATTTTTTAAATAGCTACATACTTTTATAAGCTTGTATGTTCTGCAAAACACTCCCAACATGAAGGTTGTAGAGGAACCAATTTGCTAGTTTGTCTTCCTAAAGCGAGATTATGGAAATTTGTGTTGGTATGTTATACTAATATACAAATTAGCATTAGTACTCAAAAATGTACCCTAATATGAGATTTGTGCCATTTACTGAAGTGAGTGAGTGATCAGTCGTGTCTGACTCTGTGACCCCCATGGACTGGAGCCCACCAGGCTCCTCTGTCCATGGAATTCTCCAGGCAAGAAGACTGGAGTGGGTTGTCGTTTCCTTCTCCAAGTTTTACGGTCTAAATAGATTTTGTATACTTCTCATGGCACTATTAGCTTCCCTTGTGGCTCAGACGGTAAAGTGTCTGTCTGCCTGTAAGGCAGGAGGCCCAGGTTCGATCCCTGGGTGGGGAAGATCTCTTGGAGAAGGAAATGGCAAACCACTCCAATGCTCGTGCCTGGAAAACTCCATGGACGGAGGAGCCTGGAAGGCTGTACAGTCCATGGGGTTGCAAAGGGTCGGACATGACTGAGCTACTTCACTTTCACTTTCAAGGCACTATTAATAAATGCATTATGTATTGTTTTAGGGAGACAGAAATAATGTTAAAATGGAATGAACATCCTTGCATACATTCTTCCAATTAAGGCTAAAATGACAGATTGAATTATATGCCCTCTCCAGTTAATTTCTTCTCTCTGCTTCAGATATAACCACTATCTTGAATTTGTTTTTTTTTTACATTTTAGAGCATATTTTTAAGCTTTTTTCAAATATTCATTGCTATAAACACTATATACTATTACTTGGCAAATTTTGAAACATAAAATGATGTCATTTTAAATATTTTACTCAACATTGTTTTTGAGTTTTATTTATTCTTTGTTTTCACTGTTATATTTGATTCTACCACAATTTACCTGTTCAATTCATAGATATTTAGATTATTTCTAATTTTTTTGACATTATGAATAGTTCTATAATAAATGTCCTTATGCATATTTTCTTAGGCACATATGTATGTTTTCATTGATATTTATACTTAGGAATTAAATTATTGGGTCATAGAGTATGCATATCTTTAATATTGCTAAATGTCACACTCACTTTCGCAGTCTCATAGATGTCCATGGCTCAACAGGCTATCACATTTTAACCTCCATCAGATATGTATAATTTATTATCATTAGTTTTCATTTGATTCCCTGATTTTACTGAGAGTGAGCATTTTGTATTTTCTCTTTACTTAGTTGGCTATTCCTCTTCCACTTTTCCCCATTATTGATTTGTAGGCAGTATTTATGGTTAGTAATAATCCTTTGTTGTCTGAATGTGTTTCATATATTTCTGTCTGTGGCTTTTTGAACTGTGTGGTTTATGGTCTTTTGATATATTTAATTTTCAAATTTTAATCTAGCCAGATGTATCAGCCTTTAAAAAAATGATTTCCTTCATCTTGCTGAATCCTGGTATGGCCTGAATCATGAAGATATCTTTTCAATACTTTCTTTAAAGCTTTGCTTTTCACATTTAAGTTTTTACAGCCACCTTAAAATTTTATATAGATGATACTTTTATTTTTAAATTTTTTATTGAAATCTTTGGTGGCTCAGTGGTAAAGAACCCACCTGCCTAAGCAGGAGTTGCATGTTCAATCCCTGGGTCCGGAAGATAGCTTGGAGAAGGAAATGGCAACCCATTCCAGTTTTCTTGCCTGAGAAATCCCATAGACAGAGGGGCCTGGCAGGTACAGTCCATGGAGTTGCAAAGGATTGAATACCACTTAGTGACTAAATAACAGTAGCAACAATAGCTGATTGATAGTGTTGTGTAAGAGTTGGACACTACTGAAGTGACTGAGCACGTTGTGTTACTTTCTGTTGTATAGAAAAGTGAATCAGTTGTATATATATGTATATCAACTTTTTTGTCAGATTTTTTTTCCATATAGGTTATTACAGTGTTTCATGTGCTATACTGTAGGTCTTTATTATATAAATGTTACTTTTTATTAAAGATTTAGGAGAAACAGTATGCATGCTTAGTTGCTCAGTACGACATCTAAAATTAGCTTGCTTTAATATATATATTATTTTAATGTAGATTTTAAGTTGGATTCACGGCAATTATAGTATCTGTACAGTTTTTGTATGGGTAATTGTTGGCTTATGAAGTTATATAGAGTTTTGTTACAACCCATGCTAATGTTTCTAACATATGAAGGATTCATCCTGTGGTACTCAGTAGAGAAGGTTTTAACTCTTCAAAGAGAAACTCAGCTTTTAAGTTAAACCAAAACTTTCCTTTGTATGTTTTTGTTTTTTTCCAAAATACTGTCATTCATTATAAAATTAGACTTCTAGTTTAATTTGACAGAAACATTTGTGTTTACTAATATAATTTATTCTGTTTTCTCTGTATTCTTTGAAACCTAAAATCTATATATTTTTGACATTTCTTTCAGAGTTCTGATTATACAAAGCCAGGAGAAATTGACCCTACACCTGTTACAAATTCCAAAGACCCAGAGGATATACCAACATTTGATGAATGGAAGAAGAAAGTTATGGAAGTAGAAAAAGAAAAAAGTAAGGAAGCACTATAATGTAATTTTTTTAAGGGATTGGTTTAAATATGCAGTTTCTCTTTTTAATTGGTAAAATAGAGTAAAACTTCTGAAAACTTTTTAAAGGTGAAACTTACCAATATGCTTTTGGTTACCCACATGGAATTTATCTGTGTCTGTCTCATTAATCTTAATTAAAATCCATTATTGTAAATTATTAAACAAGACTAAAATAAGATAAAGTGGGCAAAAGCAGTGATTTTCCATCTCAGTGTATAGGAGGAAAGTTGAAGCATGGAAAGTTCTTAGTCATAAAGCTTTAAACTGTAAACAGAATTGGACTAAAGTATTACACTTTCTCTTTGTCGTTGTAAAAGTCTCAGAGTTAAAAATTATTGTTGGGGTTAGTGATGGATAAACTTCTATCCTTAATACAATAGAATGTATATGAAAAAGTTTTGATTCTCATAGTAAACTTTGTTTTGTGCAT
Organism: Aepyceros melampus; assembly: GCA_006408695.1. Lineage (NCBI taxonomy): Eukaryota > Metazoa > Chordata > Mammalia > Artiodactyla > Bovidae > Aepyceros > Aepyceros melampus. The sequence goes on from SJXQ01006563.1 coordinate 112,092, forward strand.
TACACTAAGCATAAGTCAAGTAATGTGGATTTTTGTAGTTAATTTGTTTACTAAGGATATAAAGCTATTTCATATGGGTTTTAAAAATATTATCTTTAGTATTAACTAAACCTGAACTCTAGATGGCAGCCTGTTGTTTTTGAGATTGTTTGCTGTGGGTGTTTTCAATCATAATCATCATATATATAGTTCATAATAAGGTTTGTCTGCAGGTCAGTCAATGCATCCATCTTCTAATGGAGGTCTACATGCCACAAAAAAGGTCCAGAAAAATCGAAATAATTATGCTTCAGTAGAATGTGGTGCCAAAATTTTGGCAGCTAACCCAGAAGCCAAGGTACTTAAGTGTAAAATTCTTCTATACATATAGGAAGCTAGAGATTCTATTAAATATAAGCAGTGGTTTCCTGGAAACTATATTTTAACATGAGCTATTTTCCTAATCCACTAGTAAGTGCAAGATTATGCTTTCAAAGACACAATTTCTTACATGAATTCTTAGTGTATTGGTTGATGCATTGCACCATTTTTTTTTTTAAAGAGCAATTATAAGTTCCCAGCAAAATTGAGAGGAAGGTCCAGAGATCTGCCATATACCTGCTGTCCCCACATGTGTTAGTCTACTCCATTACCAGTATGTCCCACCAGAGTGGCACATTTGTTATAGGTGATGAATTTATATGGACAGATTTTTATCCCCTGAAATCCATAGTTTATGTTAGAGCTCACTCTTACACATTCTGTGGGTTTGGATAAATGTATAATGACATGTATCTGTCATTATAGTATCATATAGAGTATTTTTACTGTCCCAAAACTCCTCTGTGCTCTACCTATTCACTTCCCTCCACCTTTTGACAGCCACTGATTTTTTCACTGTCTCCCTAGTTTTATCTTTTCCAGAGTATCATATTGTTGAAATCATACCATATGTAGCTTTTTCAGACTGACATCTTTCACTTAGTAATATGCATTTAAGTTTCATCCGTGTCTTTACATGACTTGATAGCTCCTTTCTTTTTAGTATTGAATAATACTGCATTGTCTGGATGTACCATAGTTTATCCATTCACCTACTGAAGGGCATATACTTGGTTTTTAAACTTTTAAAACCTGTGTTTTAAAAAGAAATAGCTAATAGGAAAAGTCATTTCACTTCTATAGCAACAGATATTTAATTTTAGTTGTTTTATTACAAGCCTTGCTTAGCTAGTATAGACAAAACTTGTAAATTTTAGCCACTGTTATGCTTTCTTCCCAGGTATTTCAGTCTCTTAGGTATATTTTAAGATCTAAAAATATAGAAAACCTAGAAAACTTGAGAGTTGAAATATTTTTCTTTAAATAATTTATTCCTTCCCTTCCCCCTTTTTAAAAACAGAGCACATCTGCTATTCTTATAGAAAATATGGATCTTTATATGTTGAATCCTTGCAGCACTAAAATTTGGTAAGTAATATAAAATTTAATAAAGTATGCTTTATATGTATATAAACCTTTTATGTTAGGGTTAGATTGATTTGTTCATATAGTCACTTAATAAGCATTTACAATTTGTTCATATGTCACTTAATAAACATTTATGATTGCTGCTGGTACTATACTTTGCTTAGGTCCTGGGGTCTAAGGACCTAAAATGTCTTTCCTTTTAAGAATGTCACTCAAAATTGACAGATCTAGTTCAACAATTTTCAAATAGTATGAAAAGTATGCCTGAAAAGATACTATAGAAACAGATGATATATAACGGCAGAAGAGAATGAGCTTGCTAGAAGAGGTGATTTATGAGCTGAATCTTGAAGAATTAATTCCTTGAATTCATAAGTAAGTCACAGATAAGGGAGACAGAGGTATTCAGGAATTGTTAAGAAGAAGGGACCAGCGCTAATAGGAGCGAATGTCTTCTGGGCAGCTGTAAGTAGGAGCAAATTGAAGAAGCTGTTTTAGTGATTACAAGAATAGAGGTAAAACTAGAGTAATCATGAAAGATGAGCCGGGAGACTCAGTTTAGCAGTAATTAGGCCATTCATGCTATGTATAACACAGCTTAAAAGTTTCCGAGGTTTATCTTAAAGACCATGGAGGGTAGTTTTAAGTAAGGTAGTTTTAAGTAAGGAAATGACATGACCTCACTGGCATTTTGGAAAGATGGCCTACAGCATAATGCAGTTAGAAGCAGTGAAACCAGTTAGGAAACTGCTGTCATAGCTCATGTGGAAAATAAGGGCTTTATTAAGGCATGGCAATTTGGGTAAAGAAGAGAGGAAAATCTGAAAAATGTTCATAGCAGTTAAAATTGACAGCTTTTGCTTAGAAATCAGATGTGAAGAAGACAGAGGCATCTGGTAAATCTCCCTGGAGTTTGGCTTCATTGCTTCCATCTAATTCTTCCATTAACTAATAAATATAGACAGAGAAACTTACGGGGGATATGTGGGGAAAGTAACGTTTAATACGCCAGCAGTTTTATTAGATTACTTCATTTCATTGATCAAAAGCAGCTATTCTAAAAAAGAATTGAGGTAAATCACCACTATTTTACTGATTAATGATGTAGTGTAGTCACTAAGTCGTGCCAGGCTCTTTGCAATCCCATGGACTGTAGCCTGCCAGGCTCCTCTGTCCGTGGGATTTCCCAGGCAAGAATACTGGAGTGGGTTGCCAGTTCCTTCTCCAGGGGGTCTTCCTGACCCAGAGATTGAACCTGCATCTCCTGCTTGGCAGGTGGATTCTTTACCACTGAGCCTCCTGGGAAGCCCGTTTTCCTCTTTTAGATAATTGTTTATTCACACTTTCCCCTCTGATTTACAATAATACATTTATCATAAAATTCTCTTATATATGGGAATTTGTTTCTGTACTCTTTGTCCTGTTCCTTTGGTCAGTTTATCATTACCTGCAGAAACACCACACTCTTTAGCTTTATAAATCTTATGGTAGGGCAGGTTTTTGTACCATATTCTTCAGGACTGACTGGGCTGTTCTGCCGCTGCTTTCTTTTTTTTCTTTTTTCTGTTAAATCTTAGACTTACTCTACCCCAAGTGTCCCATTGGATTTTGTTTGGAATTGTATTGCATCTTTTGCTGACTTTTAGATATTGAGTTTACTTATCCTATATAGGGCATATCTTTAAGTTGTTTTTAATGTCTTTCAATTAATACTATTTTTTAAACTTTTCATGAAAGTATTGTGTATCTTTTGTTAAATTCATTTGTGGGTATCAGCAGGAAACTAACACAACATTGTAAAGCAATAGACTCCAGTAAAAATTAATTAAAAAAATGATGTTTTGTTGTGTTTAGATATCCAGTTTTTTTAATGTATAAGTCTTAGATCCAGCTACTTTTTTTATAGTCTCTTACTTTAATAGTTCGTATGTAGAATGTTTGAGGATTTCTGCATAGAAAATTATAGCTTCCCTACATATTTTTCTCCTTTTTAAAAATTTCTAATCCTTTTTATTATATTTTACTTTCTTTTTGTCATCACATGCTGGCTAGATCATTGAGAAAATTGTACATAGTGATAGTAGGCAGTTTAATCTTATTCCTTATTTTGAAGGCAGTGCATCTAACCTAATACTTACAAGATACGAGTTTTGTGTTTTTTTTAACTGAAGTGTAGGTGATGCTAGTGGTAAAAAACTCATCTGTGAGTGCAGGAGATGGAGAGATGCGGGTGCAGTCCCTGGCTCGGGAAGATCCCCTGGAGAAGGGCGTGGCACTTCACTGTTCTTGGCTAGAGAATCCCATGGACAGAGGAGCCTGATAGGCTACAGCCCATAGGGTCACAAAGAGTCAGACAAGACTGAAGCGACTTAAAGCACATAGTTGATTTCCAAAATTGTATTAGTTTCAGGTGTACAAAATAGTGCTTCAGTATTTTTCTTGATTATATTCCATTTAAAGTAATTACAAAATAATGAGTCTATTTCCCCATGCTGTACAATATATCATTGTTGCTTATTTAGTTTGTGTATAGTATTTTGTGTCTCTTAATTCTGTACCCCTATCTCGTCCTTCCCCTTCCCTCTGCCTCCTGTTAGCCATGAGTTTGTTTTATTTTCTTCTTGTCGTCTTTGTCATGGATGGATCGACCCTAAGTTCATGGGGTCATTTCTGGGCTCTCTGTCCTGAGCCGCTGATCTGTGTGTCTGTTTCTGTATCTACGATGCTGTTGTGATTACTGTAGGGCTGTTGTATAATCTGCAGTTAGGGAGCATGAGCATGATATCTCACGCTTCTTTTTCTTCAAGATATTCTAAGTTTGAATCTCACTGTAAAGTCTTCCATGCCTCAGGGAAGATGTTAATTTTAAATTAAATATATGATTTCAAAAATAGGACATTCATGTGGCTCAAACTCAAAAAGGTGTTTAAAAGAGGTAGAGGAGCTACAATGAGAAATACACTTCCAATCTGTCATCTGTCTTCCTATTCAGTGTTAAACTTTTAGATACCTTTTTATTTTCTTTATGCAGAAACATAGAGATTTTATTTATCTCTCAGTTTTCACAGCAGCATATTATACATAATATTTATCACCTTGAATTAAGTTTTAACTTAAAATTTTCTGGTCATGTTTCTATTTCATTCATACATAAAACTTTTTTTTGATAACTTCATCAGATTCCATTATATGATTGTACCAAGATTTAACTAGTCTTATGTTCATAGTATTTGGGCTGTTTATAGTAATCTTGCCATAACAGACAGTTATTATAAATAAGCTTGTGCATGCATTGTTTTATACTTGTGTGAATAGATGGCAAGGTTTAATTATATTTAAAAAAAAAAAGAAAAGCATATTTAAAAGAGGTAATTATGAGACTGTATGCATGCTAAGTTGCTCTAGTTGTCTCCGACTTTTTGCCACCCCATGGACTGTATCGCCCACCAGGCTTCTCTGTACATGGGATTCTCCAGACAAGAATACTGGAGTGGGTTGTCATGCCCTCCTCCAGGGGGTCTTCCTGACCCAGGGATCAAACCCTTGTCTTTTAAGTCTCCTTCATTGGTAGGTGGGTTCTTTACCACTAGTGCCACCTGGGAAGGCCATACATGAGACTGTATAGGTTTTCTATTTCTTCTCAACTTAGTTTTAGTAAATTAGTTTGGTTAATTACATTTTTCTAGAAATTTATCTTTAATCCATTTTGAAGGTTTTTGTAATGAAGTTGTTTATGGTATTTTCTTACAGTTAAAAAATCTTTTCTTTGTACCTTTGCAGATAAGTCTAAGGTCAGCTCTGTTCTTTCTCAAGATTATTTTGGCTATTTGGGGTATTTTGTGTTTCCACTAAATTTTAGAGTTATGTATTCTAGTTTTGTAAAAATGTCATTGGTGTTTTGATAGGGATTGCATTGCATTTGCAGATTACCTTGTGTAGTATGTTCATATCATCTAAATTTTGAAACGTGGTATTTTATCAAAGTACTCTTATATTTAGGTCTGCTACTTTACTGATCTTTTAAAATTTCTGACCTACTATTAATTAAGAGAAGTATGTTGAAATTAGATGTGTCAGCTTTTATATGTAATTTTTACTAATTTATATGTGGTGTTATCTACCTGTAAGAAAATATAAAAGATGAGGCTTAGATAAAAAAGCATTTTAAAATCAACCTTTATGAGGCACAATTATATATGTACTACTAATTTTATATATATTGAGTGTTTACTACTTTAATATAAGTTTTAGAAATGTTAAATCTTCTTGGTGGATTGACTGTACACCTGGTAATACATTTGTCTAAAAATTTTGATAGTAACAATAATACAGCTCATATCTTCTTAGAAATTGAGAACTTTGTATGCAAAAGAGGTAGAGATAAATTTGCTTTTTCTTCTTAGTGCTCTTTTAGATTTGTAAATAAAAAGCAAAATCTGAGTCTGATTTTCTTTAGTTTCCTCTCCCTGGGGTGGTAGTACAGTGTTTAGGCTTTGGAGCCAGATAGATGTGTCTTTTAACTTTTAACTTTGTTACTTACTGGCTAAATAACTCTTTAGTTAGGGCTCTTGATTCTGCCTTTTTAACAGAGGCGAATGAACTGTAGTTTGAAAAAGATAGTTAATTTTCTCTGACACAAAAACCTCAAGTTGATATGTGGGCCAGGGGTATAATAGAAAACAATTAAAGGACACATTTACCTTCTGTCATGTTTTTCTACCACCCCCGAGATGTTGTCCCTGCCTGCATTGCTGTGATGATTTCTTCCTATCACATCCTCATTGTGATCTGTAAGGTGGGAGAAAGCAGAAGTAGAGGTAGCAGCTTCCTTTTGAAGGCTTAACCTGAAAGTTGCACAGGAGACTTCTGCCACATCCCATCACCATATTTAAAGTAACATTGCCAAGACTGGGAAAAACAGTCTTTGATTAGTGACTGTATGCTTGGCTACATGTTTGGAGAGGGGAACAAGTTCTGTTTTTAAAGGGCAGAAAGGAAAAATATGAAGTAACCAATTGAATGATTCTGTAAAATAGAGATAATCTATGCATTTTGGTTGTAAGAATTAAATCAGAGCATGGACATAAATCATCTAAAATGGTATCTGACACAGACTAAGCATTCAGCAATGTTTACTTTTTATCAGGAGCTATTCTCTGAATCATGGTTGTTCTTACCATCTTCTGGAATTCAGTTCTGTTGCTCCCCAAACACAATATGTTAATTGTAATGCTTTTAATTTAACATTTACTTGTCAGTGTATATAATTTCATTTGATAATTAGTTTATTAAAGTATTGATTAGAGTCCTAGATGTCATGAGTATTTCTTTCCCCAAATGCCATGCTAGATGTAGTTTTATTTTATACATGTAGAACCATACTGTTAATGTTTTCCAAAATAGCAGTATTTTTGTGGCATCTTTACCAGGTCCATAATACATATCTCAAATATTATTTTTTCAAAAATTTCACACACATGATTTCATATAGTTCCATAATAATACTTAGTTTTCTTTCCCTACCCCTATTTGCCATCCCCTGTTCCATCTCCCCACTGGTCACTGCTAGTTTGTTCTCTATACCTGTGAGTCTGCTGTTTTTCTGTTTTATTCACTAGTGTGTTGTTATTTTTAAAAACAGTTTTATTGCAGCATAATTGATGTATAAAAAACTACGTGTAAAATAAATTGTAAAATGTTAAAGTGTACAATTTGATAAGTTTTGATGTTTATTCATCTATGAAGCCATCACCACAGTGAAGATAATAAACATAATCTGTCTCCCCCAAAATTTTCTTCATGCTCCTTTATAATTTTTCCCTCCCACCCCTTACCCCCATAGCAATTACAGATCTGTAATTTCTGTCACTATACATTGGTCTGTATTTTCTATTTTTTATATAAATGCAATATATAGTTTCTAGCATCATTTTTAATAGCTCTTTGGTGTTTCATTCTGAATGGGGCCATAGTTTGTTATAGTTTCTAGTACCATTTTTAATAGCTGTTTGGTATTTCATTGTCTGAATAGGGCCATAATTTGTCAATCAATCCTCTATATTATACATTTAGGTTGACTTCCCTCCCCCCTAGCCCTCACTTTTATAAACTGTGCTTTGATATATTTATTAAGATGCATATACAAAGGTGATGATTTGGAGCTGTGTGTCCATAGATTAAATTTCTAAGAGTATATTGCTGCATCAACAGCTGTGGTACCTTTTGAGATACTATGGCCAAACTGCTTTCTAGACTAGTCAGGTTACACTCTTACTAGTTGTTCTTAGTCAAGCCATTCCTCCAAGAATGAGCTTTGTCATTAGAAAAGAATCTTTATTAAAAAGATACTGTAGGACAAAATCAGTATTTTTTTCCCACTAATGCTATGCTTGGGGAATACTTAGGGGTATTCTTTCTCAAATCCTCTTCCTTCCTTACAGTTTTTAATGAATAACTTAATGGAGGTCTAGTTTATGTAAGCTGTTAGTGTCATGTTTAATATGAATTGTTATTCTAGTTGGTTTATCTAAATAATTGTCTTGTGCTCTTTTTAAAGGTTTGTTATTGAACTCTGTGAACCAATTCAAGTAAAACAGTTTGACATTGCAAATTATGAATTATTTTCTTCTACTCCTAAAGACTTTCTGGTTTCTATCAGTGACAGGTAAATTCTAAAGCTGGTTTCTATGGAGTCAATATTGGATTTTCAGAATAAAAATTTTTAAATGGGTCATGTTTTAAAACTTTAATTATTTTATTTTTTGTTTTAATCAACTTGTACCCATTTGTAAGAACAGTAATAATGTTGTTGTAGGGTAGTCATTTGTTATTTTACTTTCATTAACTTATATAGTCCTTATAACAACCCTCTGATGTTATTCCCTTATGAGATGAAACAGAGAGATTAAATAGCCTTCTAGGTCATGTGATTTGTGAGTTGGACAACCAAGATTCAAACATAGATCTCTATGATTTTGAAGTCCTTACTTTTAATTATTACGCTGTATTGCTTCCAAACATTTCTTTAAAAAGTTATTAAGAACATATATGAGAAAAAAAAACATACGAGTATTTCATTTTACATCATTTTATAGTATATGTTTTTGTTAAAGTATATTTTAAAAACTTTGGTATATATGTGTGATTATAAGAGAAACATACATTCTAAGAAATTCGGTAGAGAATCCCAGTTCTATCAACCAAAGATACCTGTGTTAACATTTTACTATGTTCCCTTCCAGTCTTTTATACACATTTATATGTTTATAGTTCTATCAAAAATCAGTTTCATTGCTTACATCTTGAGAATATCCTTTTTTTTGTTTTAAACACATCATTTTTAATAAATACTTGATATTTTCCTCCATATGGAGGTATTAGTTCATTCCATAAATGCTTTTTGAGTGCCCGCAATGTATCATGTGGGATGCTGTTATTTATTTAATCCTTCTTTTATTATTGACTATTAAGAATTTCCTGTGGTGTTTCTTCCCCTACCCTACATGTAGCATTGCCTATATACAGTTTTCAAAATGTTTTCTCAAGTTCTCTTACTCATTTTTCTTTAGCTAACTTTGCTCAGGTCATTTCCTTTTTCCCTAAGCTGTAATTTTCTTACCTGTCAAATGAATGTGTTCAGCTATGACAAGTAAAGTGTATTTTTTTAATGTGATAAGAGAACACTCATTACTTTGAGGGGTTCTCTAAATGCTGTAGTAAAGAAAAACAATAGTTTGGGACTTTTACATTAGATTTCCTTTAAAATAGGAAAAGCTATTAAGTGCTGTGAAAGTCAAATATGATAGTGAAGGATTTTTTCTGTTTCCCTTTCAACCAGTACTTACGCTTTATATCATCGCATACTTCAGTTCAGTCGCTCAGTCATGTCTGACTGTTTGCGACCCCATGAACCGCAGCATGCAGGCCTCCCTGTCCATACCAACTCCCGGACTCCACCCAAACCCATGTCCGTTGAGTCAGTGATGCCATCCAACCGTCTCATCCTCTGTCTTCCCCTTCTCCTCCTGCCCTCAATCTTTCCCAGCATCAGGGTCTTTCCAGATGAATCAGCTCTTCGCCTCAGGTGGCCAAAGTATTGGAGTTTCAGCTTCAACATCACTCCTTCCAATGAACACCCAGGACTGATCTTTAGGATGGACTGGTTGGATCTCCTTGCAGTCCAAGGGACTCTCAAGAGTCTTCTCCAGTACCACAGTTCAAAAGCACCAGTCTGATCACACACACTGGTACATAAAGAGTAGTACCTCATCCTTCCAAAACACTGTCTTGGCTACTTTCTGTTTTAAAGCCTCCAGTTTACTTGGAAGCCCTTTAAAACTCCAAGAGGCAATCCTTGTCCTTTTTGTCTTCTTCTTGTCTTCTACTTGATAGTGTGATTTTTCAAGATAGTCTTTCTTCATAAGGAGAAACCTGTCAGAGTTAGTTGGAAAAGAAAATGTATTTATTGAACTTGATGCTTAACTCATATTTAAACTGTGTTAAGTGAATGTGTTACCTGGAGAGGGGAAAAAAAAAGTATAAGATCTCATTTGAAAATGATAGGACCTCTCAATGTGTGATTTATGATTTTCTAATAAGGAATGTTAATTTTTTTTTATTTTCTAGATACCCCACAAATAAATGGATTAAGCTGGGTACTTTCCATGGTAGAGATGAGAGGAATGTCCAGAGTTTCCCTTTAGATGAACAGATGTATGCAAAATATGTGAAGGTAGTGTTTATCTTTACAGAACTATGTTCTATAATGAAACATACCTGTTATTCATACTTGGTACCTCACCTGTTTAGAAATAAGAAAAATTAAGAGGAAATGTATTGTTGTATTCCTTTTAATAGGCTTCCCTGGTGGCTCAGAGGTTAAAGCGTCTGCCTCCAATGCGGGAGACCTGGATTTGATCCCTGGGTTGGGAAGATCCTCTGGAGAAGGAAATGGCAATCCCTCCAGTATTCTTGCCTGGAGAATCCCATGGACTGAGAAGCCTAGTAGGTTATAGTCCATGGGATTGCAAAGAGTCGGACACGACTGAGCGACTTCACCTCACCTCACCTCATTCCTTTTAATAAAACAATTCTTTCTTGAATATATTATTTTATGGGACAAATACTGATATATTCCCTTTTATGTAACTGGAAACCTAGGCTAGTTTTTTGATATCTGTGGCTTTGATGAAATTCCAAACTATAACTCTTAATATTTTTGAAGTCTTGATATAAAATGTCAGCTTTGTAATATTATATTTCTTTATATTTTAAAACCTGAATCAGTTACTCACTGCTGTCTTTAAAGGAGGTCTGGTTTCTTATTAGAATCTGATTCTGAGATTTCTATTTTAATGCCCATTTATTTTTCATTATAGCTTTTTGTCTTTTGTATATTCAGGTGAAATATTATATGTTTAAGTAACAATTTCAGATAAAGTTTTAACCATTTAAATTCCTGCTGCAACCTAAGTGTCTTGGACAGAAGAATGGATAAAAAAGCTATGGTACATATATATGATGGAATATTATTCAGCAATAAAAGAGAACAAAATAATGCCATTTGCAGCAACATGGATGGACCTAGAAATTGTACTGAGTGAAATAAAACAGAGAAAGATAAATATCATGTCATATTGCTTATATGTAGAATCTAAAAAATGGTACAAATGAACTACTTACAAGCAGAAATAGAACTACAGATGTAGAAAACAAACTTATGGTTACCAGAGGGTAAGGTAGAGGGTAGGAGGAGAGATAAATTGGGAGACTGGTATTGACAAATGCACACTACTATACATAAAGTAGGTAACCAATAAGAACCTACCATATAGCACAGGAAACTCTTCTCAGTACTCTGTAATGACCTGTATGGGTGAAGAATCTAAAAGAGTGTGTGTGTGTGTGTGTGTGTGTGTGTGTATCTGATAAATTTTGCTGTACAGTGGAAACTAATGCAACATTGTAAATCAACTATACTCTATAAAAGCCATAAATAAATTCCTACTGCTTCCCTCACCAGTCTTGAGGTGGAATTATCTACCACAATAGAATTATTACTCTTGAATTTAGATAAAATATGGGAATTTCTTACTCCCTTTTATTTCCTCCTTTTTTTTTCTTTATGATACTATAGCTATACCTTAAAGTACAACTGTGTTGTTAGTAAGACCTTTTGGAATGACAGCAGCTCTAATTTTCTTCCTAATTATTTCTTCTTTAAATGTGAAAACTTATACCTGCCTGCTCGTCTCTTGGGATTTTACTTTCTGTGTCTTTTGCAAGCATGTATTAAATTGGCTTCTGTAAATGGGTAAACTTGTAGTATTCCTACTCTCCATATAAAAGTATTTTTATAAAAATGCTGTTTTTAAAGTACAGTTGATATTTTCAGTTAATGATTCAACAGTGTTTGGAAAAATGATGATACATTTTCAGTTTCTTTTTAAAGTGAATTTTGAACCAGTTTAATGACCTTTTTATGTAACTGTTTTTACACTGTGATGCCAAAAAAAATATATAAAATATTTTGGCAGATGATACAATTGTACCTGATTTTGTAATTAAAACAACTCACATGTTATGAAATAGTTCCAAGAATCATTCTTTATAGAGTCTACTTTGTTAATAACGTAACATTTTATTGGTGATACAGAAAAATCCTATATAAAGCTCCCTACTTTGTCCTCTTTATAATGGGAGACTATAGAGCATTTTGATGACTGGTTTTCTTAAAAGCCCTTTTTGGTAGATTTAAACCTAAAAGCAAAAACATTTACTTCTGATTCTTATTTTATACTGATAAATGTTATATAAGTTTACCTGAGTTTTGCTTATCACAAAAGAATTAAAACCCATATTTAAAAAATGCTTTTTAATAGCTTATATTTTAAAAATGAATTGATAAATATCCTCTAATTCTATGTTATACTTAAAATAGCAGCATATCAGAAATCCAAGTTTTCCCCAAAATATTTTGTATACAGTATTTTGTAAGAATAAATTTATTTTTTATTATGTTAATTTTTAATCAATATGTATGTTCATAGATATGTATAGCCACATATAGGTATCAATGTATTAATATGTAGGTATATACATGATAACATTTATAATATTTAGTGTAATATAAGACAGGTTATTTCTAGATATGCTTTAATTTTAGAATGCTTTCAGATCTAATGAATAAATCAGCAGCAGTGGATTTTAGGTTAATTTATTTCATTACAGTTGCACTATATTTTCTAGTTGTGATGGTAAAAATAAATGCAAATCATTGCTTTGGTTTCTGCAAAGAAATGAGTACTACAATGTTATCCATCACAGTATATTGCTTTCTGTACTTTTAATTATACAGTATAATTTACAAATATTGGATGTTGCTTATGGCATGTTATTCAGACTTTGGAACTGATTTCTTTTTCTTTTCCTTTCTCTTGCTTCAGATGTTCATCAAGTACATAAAGGTTAGCAACCTTCTCTTTTGCAATATTGAATAATAGGGCATGACATATTATTGCATGGCAAAGCAAAACTTTACAAATACCAGTTTTGGGGAAAATTAGGACTTTATTTTTAGAAATGTTATAATGATAAAACAATGTTTTGTTAGATAATTTCACATATATTGTGCTGGCTTGCCATTTTGTGTGCTTTTATTCTTTAGGTGGAGTTGGTATCACATTTTGGATCAGAGCACTTTTGTCCATTAAGCCTTATAAGGTAATACAGAGAAAAAAATTTACTGAGTGGTTTAAAAAGAAAAAAAGGCAACATAAAAATCCCATAAAAATATTTAAAGTGAAGAAATAAAATTTGTTATTATGTGAGATAATGCCATAAAAAATATACTGCTAAACCTTTCTTCCTTTTGCATACAGTTTAGAAAAGTGTAAAAATTTAGATAGGAATTTGGCATGTATCATTTCTAACTTTTTTTGAGAATTTATATTCATAATTATATCCTTGAAAAAAGTATTTAAAATTTTTTATGCTAAACTATATATATATTTTGCAGTTTCATTTTTATCTATCAATATGATTTGATAATGACCATAATAGTATATTTCTGATTTCTTTAAACTGCTCTGTAAGTTTCACAATCTGAATAAACCACAATTTGTGAATCCTAAAAAAATTTTTTTTCCTTTGTTAGGAAAAAAGAAACTTCATTTTATATGTTCAATTTAGCTTGCTTGATAGATGATAATAAATGGAAACACTGTAGGCCAATAAGTCATTGGCCTATTAGTCATTATATTTTTAAATGCCTTAAATAGATTAACATTCTAATGAAAACAGTGGATTGAGAAAGTCATTATTTTTGAGTTCAGAAGTTAACGACGCTCAAAACAACCAAAATTATTATAGTTTGTCATTTATTATGAAGAGATGAGTCTTAACAAGACATTAATCAAAAACTTCAATGAAATTGTTGTTAACAGGGTATTTGGTACTAGCATGGTGGAAGAATATGAAGAGATTGCTGATTCCCAGTATCAGTCAGAACGTCAAGAACTATTTGATGAGGACTATGGTGAGTGATTTTTAAGAAGTAACTGTTTGGGACTTCCCTGATGGTCCAGTGGCTGAGACTCGGCATTCTCGATGCAGGGGCCCCCAGGTTCCATCACTGGTCAGGGAACTAGATCCCACATGCCACAACTAAAAGATCCTGTGTGCTGGAACAAAGACCCAGCGCAGCCAAATAAATAAATAAATATTTTTAAAAAGTAACTATTTGTGTATATTTTTTTGTTTTTTAAATGGGTAAATGTAGGTCACTTAAAAAGATCGCCATGATGATTAGTCTTTAGTTTTTTTCCTTGTTTTTAACCCTAGTAACTAATTTTCTCTTAAACCTATTTTCTAAAATAATTTTCTGCTTGTCGATCAGTTATTTGTGACTTGAAACTCCCTTCCATTACCCCAGTGCTAATAAATTATGGTTATATCCCTATGCTAGGCCCCAAAGCCTGTTACTCAAAGGCAACTCACATAGTAGAATTGAGCATGAATTTCTTTGATTTGCCTTTAGCCTAAGAGCAACAAGCAAGCATATTGAGGCATGAGTTTTTAAAATTCCCATGAGCCTTCAGAGGTCAGAGAACGTTTTATGACACCTTCCATTTCTATTTTATTAAGTTCTTGTTTTAAGATGTCTTAACTTGTAGTCTGAAAAATCTAATTTTTGCATTCCCTAGTTTTCCTGTAAGTGAAGTGAAGTCATTTACTAGGGGTTAGTAAACTACACTGAAAGCTTGAATAAAAGTCTTATAAATGTGATTAAAATTTTTGTAAGCAGTAAAAATATATTCTTTGGTTTTTATCTGTTTGATAAATGGCTATGAATTTCCTTTTTTGTGAATATGCTTTGGATGTATACTGAAAACTGTAAAATTGTTTTGTCAACTGACTTGACAGGATATAGTTTGTGCTTTTAAACATATTTGAGATAGTTCTCAGCATGATTAACCTTCATTTTCTCTTTGAACAGATTACCCACTGGATTATAATACTGGGGAGGATAAATCCTCAAAAAACCTTCTTGGTTCTGCTACAAGTGAGTATTTGGGGGTTTTTCTAGTCACTATTACTAAAGTGTATCTCAACTTCTATTTCCTGGCATATGTGAACATTTTGTTTTGAAGTTTAGGGGGCTCCTTCTGTCCTAGTGTTGAACTTTGGGTTAAAATCAAAGAATACTTTTCAAAAGTATTTTTATGGGAATAAAATAGTATATATGTAAACAAAGAAGAGAGGCAAAATGCAAGCATAGGTCGATTCTTTTACAAAAATGAAGTAGTTATATTTTTAGGCAAGTTCCTTAGAGTGAAGAGTGGGATATGAATTTACTTGGGGAAAGAATTATTAAAGAGGTCCTAGACCATATAAATAAGAGCATCTAGGTAATCATACTTGGTAGGAAAGGAGTTTATTTTAGAAGTGGTACTCATCAGTGAAATCCTACCAAATGAGGATTTGTTAATGTATGGGTATGATTAGTTTCCTGATTAATTTATAAAGAATAAAGGCTGTTCTTATTCATGATAATGATGATTCCCAAGCAGAACAATAATAGTAATAATAATACACTCTTTGTAAACTGAAAAAAAAATGACTAAGATACTAGTTGTTTAGCTTCTTGTCTTGCCAGCCTATTATCTGAACTTATAGACAGGCTAGCCAAGTAGACTCCTGGAAAGACCTTTACTGACTGACACTTTATTTTTACTGTTAGAATGCAGGTAGGTATATTTTACATTTGTTATTTTTGGTTAGTCCCCCCAAATAAGGACTTTTTATTTGGAGGTTAATAATTGAATGTGATGAAAGTAAATCTTAGTAACATAGAAGACGATCTGTGCATTTTTCTTTTACTCTGGAGTTGTTTGAATCCCAGTCTCACTGTGTAGATTGTCCTCATAGCTTTTTTAGGTACTCCACCAGTAGTACCTTTACCTCGATAGAGATTTGGGTGGCTACATTGTATGGAATTAAGAGTCACTTGTCTTTCTTTTCATCTTTTATCTTTTTCCCTTTCTTCCCTTCTTGTCCTCTCCCTCTCCATAGAAGACTTCATAGATTTCAGTGGACTTTTTTAGGGAATAGGGAAAAGAATGTTAAAAAATAACTGCATAAAGGGAATGCTTTTATGTAATATTTAACTTTGTTATAGATTAGCCTAATATATTTTTACTCTGTTGTTAGTCAACTGACTTTTTAGATATTGTTGATCACTTTTAAGTGTATCCTTAGCAATTTCTGCTGGTGATAGCATTAAAAACAGGTGCCTCATTCACTGCTATGGAATAGTTTTTTAGAAGTGAGACAGTGATGCTGTTTTATTTAATTGGCTGTTAATATGTTTGTTCATGTCCTTAAATTTGTAGTTTAAAAACTATATTATATAATAGTCATCATATCATAATTCAGTAATGCTAATTTAGCTGTGAGGCAGTATTGTTATTTTATGGGGTCAGAAAATAGCCCCAGAGTAAAAGTTCTCTAGTTTTTGGTGGTTACTGGGAACGAAGGGGCACCTTCCAGAAGTAATGATCTACTATAGTTTTAGATAAGGGAAAATTTTGTTATTTTTGCTTTCTTTCTCTATCTTCCTATGGGATTAACTCCAAGACAACATTAAAATGTTTTCAGTAGAGGATGTTTCCCTATTTGTAATCACTTCTCTGACTGATGTATTATTTTAATTAATGAGACATAGAATTTTTTTAGATCCTATTTTCTGGATCTTTTTCCTTGAAGATACGTTTCTTGGTAACACATTTCATTTTTGTTTCTATGGCTTTCTGGAAGAGTAGTCCATTTACGTTCCAGTGTTCCTAGGTGTTGAAAAATTTTGTGTAGTGAGACAAGGTGGATGGGAGGATATCAGCTGAGCCCAAGTATGAGAGGTTTAAAAAGATATCCATTTCTTGATATTTCAGAACAAGAGAGGCAGTAGTAGCTGAGTGATAAGACTTTGCTATTATTAAGTTAATAAGCATGACCTAATACTGCTGCCTTCGATACCTATATCCTTCTGGTTTTCTCTGAATAGTCTAGACTGGTTTTGAGCTTTGACCTAGTTACTTCCTCCAGTGTAATATAATGTTAGGAAAAAATAACAAGGTAGAATCAGGCCAAACAGCTCATCTCTAGCAGTGGAATGTCTGAATTCGACTGTAATCATCACCACTTTCTAAATTAGCTTGAAATAGGCCAATTTTGCACCTAATTTATTTTTAATATTTACATAATGTCTCCAAAACAGAGTTCTGTGCCTTTAATTTAAAAGAGAAGCTCTTTTTTCTTTTGTTATTGAGTAATTGGTAGTCACAGGAAATATATGTCACCAGAGTATGTTGCTTCTAATGGGACTTGGTTGTCAAAGAGCATGCATGCTGCTTATTTAGACGTTTTTGATATTATATAATTTACTGAACTTCCAGAAAGGGAGAGACTACTATCTTAGAGAGCAGCATTCTTGGCTTTGTATGTTTGCCAGTTCTGAGACTCTTCTGCCTGAATCTTTTGTTTGCATTAAGAGCATTTAAATATTTTACATCAACAGAAATTCTTCATATCAATCTACTCTACTGTGCTTGGTCACGTGGTCTTCCAGGCCACTCTCTACTTTGATATTCTTGCAAGTCTGCCTTTACTCCTAAATATGATCTGTATTTTATTAGTCATCAGATTTGCTAAGGGCCAGATTTCTGCTTCTCTTTCTGTATAAGTTTAAGACGAGCTGTAGTTTTTGTTTTAAGTCAGAATACTTTTTATGAATGTATTTATGATCCTGGAAGGAGGAACAGAGAAGGAAGGTAGGCGTGTTGCAGAGTTAGTAGCTCAGTACACATAGGAGGAAGTAGTTTTTTTACTGGTTTGTCTTCTTGTGTTGTAGCATAGGCATTTGGTTTTCTATATCAAAAAGAGCCACTGGTGTGTTGGGGACTTAGTGTATATAACATGTTGATATTTGGTCCCTAGGAGAGAGTTTCATTCCTAAAGTAATGGGATGGGATGAATAAGTTACCCAATTCAAGAGAAAGGAGTTAGCAAATCCATGAGAAATTGAGAGCAGGTGTCTAGTATGGCACTATATGCCAAATTGTTGCTTTTACCCTTTAGCCTTTCTGAAGGCTTTTCAGTGATTAGATTATGATCGTGACAAGTAGTCATGTGTTTAGATGCAAAGTGAGACTGGTAAGAAAATTCACAAAGCTGCTTTCTCTCAAAAGAAAATAAACTGTGTTTGACAGCATTCTGTGAACATAGCAAGATTGTTTCTTATAGGTTAGATGGGCTGAGAAAGAAGAATCTGCCAGATTTTGCTTTTGTTATTAAATGGCCCTCTGAAATAATAAACAATGTTTTTAAATGATCGGTAGTATGTATAAATCTTTCTTATTTTAGGTACTAGTATAAAAATTTACATTAAAAAGTAATACTCTAAAACTTCTTTCTCTACACAGATTAACAGATACAGATTTTTAAAGCTTTTAATAATAATACCCCAAAATTTAAATGCAAAAATTTGAAATCTGAAGTAAGATTGCCCTTTGAAGCAAGCACAAGGGACTTAGAATATAAACTTAATTTCAGAATTTGGGTTCTGTGAGCAGTCAGTTTTGTTGAACTTCAGCTGTCAGGCTAAGTAGAGGATCAGATACTACTGTTGAAATATTCAGTACATTTCAGTCGCTCTGTTGCAATATTCAGTGCAGTTCAGTCGCTCAGTCATGTCCTGACCCTTTGCGACCCCATGGACTGCAGCATGCCAGGCTTCCCTGGCCATTACCAACTCCAGGAGCTTGCTCAAACTCATGTCCATAGAGTCATCCAACCATCTCATCCTCTGTCGTCCCCTTCTCCTCCTGCCTTCAGTCTTTCCCAGCATCTCTGTCTTTTCTAATCAGTCAGCTCTTCACATCAAGTGGCCAAAGTATTGGAGCTTCAACATCAGTCCTTCCACTGAATCTTCAGGACTGATTTCCTTTAGGATTGACTGGTTTGATCTCCTTGCAGTATTAGTTGACATTAAAATTTGATTTATGAGGAAATATAGAGTTTCCATTGCTACTTTAGTTTTGTTTATAAGGGAATGGAGTTTCCATTTCCTGTTTTTATGCTGAGGTGTCCTTTAGCCTAAGATCTAAGACTGCTTCTCTGTTTTAACAATTTCCCAGGTGAAAGGACATGGTTGACCTATAATCCTAGATATTTCAAAAGCAAATATAAAGCTTTTGTGTGTTAAAGTAACGATTGGAAACAAAGTACCACTTCTTGTTGTCTTTCAGATTATAGAATCATAGTTATATAAAGTTTAAAATTAATAATTATATACTACTAGTTATCACATTTAAAAGTCTAAAATCTCCTATTTTACCTGTCATAAAGCATATGTTTACAGTATCAGCACCAGGTGACAGTGCTTGGCTTGTTCCCAACCTTCTGGATATGCTAGCTTTTCCTTCTTTAGATCCTTTCCTACTTCTCACATCTCTGGTTTTCATGAAAGTGTGATGAAAACTCAGATCTCTTTTAGGAAAGGAAACCAAGATGGAAAAAAGTGATGAGGTTTAATATGTAGCCCCTGCCAAATGTTAGTATTTTAATGGTATAGTATTTTAATGGTAGAAAAACCTGGTGAATTCCTTCTAGTAGAATTTCAGAGATTAGAATGGAGTTGGAATTTAATTTCCTGTGAAATTACATTAAATTACTAGAAAGAAGTCTTCTGTTCCAAGCCAACTTTTTATGGAGTAATGATATTTCGTGGTCCTCGTGTATCTTCAGCCATTTATGTAGATATTAAGGTTTGTAGTACTTTACTCATCATTGAGATAACCACTTTGGAAAGAGAGGAAGAATTAGAAAGTATACAGATTGTTTCACCTACAGCACTTAAGTTTTATGACTGACTTTTAATTCATCTTCCCGTGCCCATATTCACCCATTTCACAAAAGAATTTGTCATTTATTGTCCATAAAACATTGTTGCAAGTCATCAAAGGCATGATTCTATGCCATGTCAATTTGGGATTTAACCATATTACTTAGATACTTTATATTCATAGTTGAAAACCGTCTGCTGTCCTTTGAAGAATAATCTTCCCATTTTATTTATTTTTACCTATGAAAGTCACATGTTTAGGAAAAGGATTTTTTGTTTGTTTTTGGTTTAAACTGTAGAACCTTTTCTTTAAAAAAAAAACAAAACAAGGCTTTTCTGTAAATTGTGGGTTTTGATTGTCACATTTTTTTCCTGTCTCAGTGCAGGCTATATGCTGAATTATACTTGAATCTTGTGATTTGCTGAAGGTAGTATTTGCTGAAAGGTTTGGGGAAGTTTTGTAAAAAAAAAGTATAATTAAATTTTAAAATCCTTCTGAACATAAAAGTTCAGATTTATATATAATACTTTTTGCCTGAAATTTATATCCTGTATTGGACTAATAGTAAGGTGAGCGAAAAGGTAATTAGGCCAAAAAATGCAAAAGACCATTACAAATGGTTTTTTACTATCTGATATCAGTTATATGAAAATATTTAGGTGTATTAGTATCTTTTTCTGATTGAATTTTGTTTTAGATGCCATTCTAAATATGGTGAATATTGCCGCTAATATTCTGGGAGCAAAAACCGAAGACCTGACAGAAGGTACCTAATCATTTTTGGGTCTTTTAAATATATGATACTCCAGGGGTCTTCCTAGTTAGTTAAATTAATTAATAAGCCAAGCAGTTTGATTTTTTTATTTAGAAATGTAGAAACCATTGAAAGGAACTTGCCAATCTTCTATTATTCATTGTTTATTTGAATTTCACAAGTTCTCTTTAATAGGATCTTGTCTATATAAAAAATCATTAATTTGATTTTTCACTCTTAACCTGCTGTAGAAGTAATGATTTTATCCCTAGTTCTTTCCTGAGGTTTTGATGCTCTAATGGTTACTTGAAGTATGCTTTTATTTGTCAAATAGCAGTTCAATTTAGAATAATAGAAATATGAATATTATGAACAAGGGGAAACAATGTTGCCCTTTTTTTGTTTTCAAAAATACTTCATTCCATTTATAAAATAAGTTGTCGTAGGGTTCTAATATATAACATGGGGAATGCAGTGTGGTGGCAGATGGCAACTAGACTTATTATGATGATCATTTTGCAGTGTATACAAATGTCAAATCACTACATTATATACATGAAAATGAATATAATGTTGTATGTCAAATATACTTCAGTAAAATTTAGTTCTAAGTACAAACTTAAAACGTCCCATTTATTTCTTCTTATTCTCTTTAGTAACTCCAGTGTCTTACTAATCATGTAAGATTACATAAAACTCATAGTTACTTGCTTTAATTTTCTGAGAAGTTGAGAAAGAATATGCACTACTTATAGTTGTGACTTTCAATGATTATTTCTTTTTAAAAGAACTTGATGAAAACAAAAGCAGAGTCTGCAGAAGAAAACCTGTTTGCCTTTTTTCTTCTCCCTTGAGAATCTAAAGTTCCTTATTTGTTATAGTGAAATATTTTCATGGTATAGCTTTTTAAAATTAAACTCAATATGGACATCTTTCTTAAAATAGGAAATAAAACTATATCTGAGAATGCTTCTGCCACAGCTGCACCCAAAATGCCTGAATCAGCTCCTGTTTCAGCTCCTGTTCCATCACATGAGTAAGTTATATTGGATATTAGAGTTCTATTAAAAGGGAGATATACTTGTACATAAAAAGGTACTTGTGATTTGTGGAAAATGAAGAACTCTGAATCATGGGACAGACATTCCACAGCCACTTAAAACATCTTTGAGTTGCTTTTTGTATACTGGCAGTTCACCGTAGATAGACCAAATGCGTTATTTTGATATAGTGTTACTTTTATTATTTACAATATTTAATCTTTTCCTTATTGCAAATAATTAACTCTGCAGGTATAAGTTTGAGGACAAATTTTAAAGGCCTGTTTTTATTAAGTTCAGATTTAAAAGCCTTGATTATTTATACATCTGTGCTATGCCTAGAAAGCTATACAGGGTACCTGAAGTACTTAGAGCAGTGATTTTTAAATGATGTGTTGGTCACACAGCTTACTCTTAGAGTGTTCAGTTTCTGAAATTGAATGATACAGGTCTTTCCCCAGGTTGCAGTGGTTACTTTGGGCAGGGGTATATATGCATCAGTCAGTCAGTGAGTTCAGTCGCTCAGTAGTGTCCGATTCTTTGTGACCCCATGGACTGCAGCACACCATGCTTCCCTGTCTACCACCAACTCGGAGCTTACTCAAATTCTGGTCTCTTCTAGACCAGAGGTAGAGGTGATTAAGGTTTGTACCTCAACCTCTGATCTAAAATAGATAGGCTCATTAATGATTTGGGTTATTGGGATAATCTGGTTATAGTTATTATAAATTTAGCTATGTATATTTCATTAGTTTACTCCCTGTAAACTTTGACAGACATTTCTTTCAGAAGACCTCTACATGAGATAAGATATTTACATGAAACAGTTCAAGGTAATAAGTAATAAAACCTGCAGTGAGTATGCTTTTGAGCTGTAATTTCAAGGTACTATGTTAATTTAAAAATGAGATTTTTGTGCTTTGAAGGGCACAGTGTCAAATTTGTGTTTTCCTGAAATATAACATGTGTTACTGATTCCTAGATGGTCCTAAGAAATCTCTTTGGAATAGAAATTCTTGACATTTCTAATTTCTGGGTCTGTCTCGGTTTTGTAACTAGATTCTTCAGTGACTAACACATAGTACGTCTTTATTTTTCAAAACTAAATTAATTTTATTTTACACACACACACACACACTTACCCCCTCGTGTGTGTGTGTGTGTGTGTAAATATTTATTGAAAGATACCACATCTGGCTAATGTAGCAGTTTTTACTCTTCTGCTTTAGAGTTTTGTTTTTTAGTAGATATTCTTACATAACTTTCTTTACTTAATGTTTCTCCATGTATGTTTGTTTTAAATTCTTTTTGATGATTATATAACAGTTCTCTGAAAAAAATGAAAGAATCCATGATACGGTATCACTCAAAAGTTTTTGTGAAATGATGACTTACTTTCGTTTCCCAGGTTTGAGTTTCTTAAAGTGTAACTGACTAGCGTGTATACATAGTTGATAGGGCTTCCCTGGTGACTCAGATGATAAAGAATCTGCCTTCAATGTGGGAGACTTGAATTCAATCCCTGATCTTCCCTGGTTGGGAAGATTCCCTGGAGAAGGGCATGGCAACCCATTCCAGTATTCTTGCCTGGAGAATCCCCATGGACACAGGAGCCTGGCAGGCTACAGTCCACGGGGTCGCAAAGAGAAGAACATGACTGAGCGACTAAGCACAGCACATCACTAAGACAGTATAACTTAATTTTTACTAAATTAATTCAACTTAGTTGTAAGAAATATTGTGTAGAGACTATATCCAGCTGTCTATATCTGTTTCATCTGTTAAGGGAAGCTTAACCTAATTATGTTTTAATTTAGTCTGTTTACTATTTTATTGTCAACAAAATGAAAGTCCAGCTTTTAGATACTGTCTTTTAAAAAAAATTTCTGTAGAAAAATATATATTTTTTAAAAATGTGGACTATTTTTAAAGCCTTTATTGAATTTGTTATGATATTAACTTCTGTTTCATGTTTTGGTTTTTTGACTCTGAGCATCTGTGATCTTAGCCTCCTGACCAGGGATTACACCCATACTGCTGCATTGTAAGGCAAGTTCTAGTCAGTGGACTGCAAAGGAAGTCCCTAAATACTGTTGTTTTTTTTATTCCTACTTTTGCTGTTGTGATATTAGACTTCATTTAAAGACATTTCCTGGCAATTTTAGTAGTGTTTAGTAGTAGGAAAATTTGCATATGAAGATTTCTTTTTGGTATTCAAATTACTTTGTTTTTTTCAAATTACATCTTTGTTCTTACAAAGCCTGCACCTGGAAATTCATTACCTTTATCTTGGAAGGGACCACATATAATTTTCAACACTGTTCCCACCAGTTTGAATTCCCCACTCTTCCCTACTGGACACGCATACTCCAGGGACCAAAGATAGGACTAAATTAGTGACACTAGTAGTTTATTATTAGCCAGGATTTTCATTACAATGGTTAAGTACTTAGCTTTCAATAGCTGAAAATTAGCCTAGATAATACTGAGATTATTTGGAGGGAGTAGGGATATTTTCTTCTTTCTAGAGCAGATAATCGTGTGTGTGTGTGTGTGTGTGTGTGTAATGCAACATTGAAATTCCTCAGATCTCCATAGAGAAATGATCTTTGAGAAACCTGCAGTTGACCCTTGAATAGTGGGGTTGAACTGTACAGATCTGCTTACACGTGGATTTTTTCATTAGTAAATACTGCAGTACAGATGATCTCCGTTGGTTTAATCTGTGGATGCAGAACTAAAGTATAGAGGAACTGTGGATATGGAGGACAGGCTGTAAGTTACACAGTGTGTAAGGCCAGCAACTCTGACTCGCTGCATAAAGTTCAAGGGTCAACTGTAGGATGACTCTTGAAAGTAGGATACTCAGGCACAAAGTGCATTTGTAGTAAGAGTCCTGGCTTCTTGTTCTAACTGGGACTTTCATAGCCCTTGGGTAGCTTAGTTTCTGATATAAGGGGTGATAAAGCTTGTGATATTGGTGAATATGGGAGGAAGGGTACTATATTCACTAAATGGAAATATTCAGTAAAGGTACTATGTTCAGTAAATGGAAATATTCATGTAACAAACTTCTAAATAGGGATTAAAGAAAAACTTGATTTGGTAAATACGGTGATTTGAATCATCTGGCTTGTTGCTTGATAGGTTATCTTTCTGTTACCATTCCTGAATAATACTGTTTTTATAATGAAAGTGATTTGAAGGATAGTAATTCATTCAAAGTAAATTTGAGTGTTTTCTGTACTTCCCCTTCTTTTTATCTTATGTGTGATACATTTATTTTCCTTAAGCATAATTGTGGATATGTATTTCTAGGTTTGAAACCACTGAAGGACACGTACATGACACCGAGTCATCGTCACCAGATGCTACAAAAGAAAGTCCCATTGTACAGCTAGTTCAAGAAGAAGAGGAGGAGGCAGGTCCTTCTACAGTGACCCTTCTGGGTAGTGGTGAACAAGAAGATGAAACATCACCTTGGTTTGAGTCAGAGACACAAATATTTTGCAGTGAACTCACCACAATTTGTTGTATTTCTAGTTTTTCAGAATATATATATAAATGGTGTTCAGTTAGAGTTGCTCGTTATCGGCAACTCAGCAGAACTGCTCTGAGTAAAGAAAAAGAGTATCTTATGTCAGCTGAACCACCACGAGTACTTCCTGAAGAACCAGTAGGTGTTTCATTATTGCAGCCTCCAGGTGGAGAGCCAGACAGTAAGAATAAGGAAAAGGAAGCTGAAACCATTGTTCTAGATGATTTAAGTGGTGTGCTCCAGGAAGATTTGATTAATCACACTTTAGATGCAATTGAACTTGAACCAAGCCATCCTCAAACTCTTTCTCAGTCTGTTCTTTTAGATGTTACTCCAGAAATCAACTCATTATCTAAAATAGAAGTATCTGAGCCTATTAAATATGAGGCAGGGCATTCACCATCACAAGTGATTCCCCAAGACAGTTCTGTTGAGGTTGATAATGAAACAGAAAAAAGGTCTGAGAGTTTTAGTTCTATAGAGAAATCAACTGTGATCTATGAAACAAAAATACTTGATAAAGTAATGGATAATGTTGTAAAAGAAGACATAAACTCCAGCGAATTACCACAAAGCTATCTGAAACAATAGTGCCACCTGTAAACACAGCTGCTATGCCAGATATTGAAGATGGGGAAGCCAAAGTAAACATAGCTGACACACCAAAGCAAATTTCCACTCCTGTTGTGGATTCTTCTTCATTACCTGAAGTAAAAGAAGATGAACAGTCTCCAGAAGATGTCCTTTTAAGAGGGCTACAGAGGACAGCTACAGATTTTTATGCTGAATTGCAAAACTCCTCAGATCTAGGATATGCTAATGGAAATCTTGTACATGGATCAAACCAAAAGGAATCAGTATTTATGAGACTTAATAACCGTATTAAAGCCTTAGAAGTTAACATGTCTCTCAGTGGTCGCTACCTGGAGGAACTTAGTCAAAGGTAAGCTTTCTTATGAATTAGCACAATCCACTTTGCACAGTGAGTTAAGTAGCAGAGTCTAATCTGACTAAAGGAGAGGATTTAATTATCTCATGATTCCTTGGTGGCTCAATGGTTAAGAACTTGCCTCCAATGCAGTAGACATGGGTTTAATCCCTGGGTCAGGAAGATGCCCTGGAGAAGGAAATGGCAACCCATTCCAGTATTCTTGCCTGGGAAATCCCATGGAAAGAGGAGCCTGGCAGGCTATAGTCCATGGGGTCGCAAGAGATCAGACACAGCTTAGCGGCTAAACAATGAATGTAATAGTAATAAGCAGAATTTTAGCTGGAGAGAGAAAGTTATTTGAATGTTGGTCAGTAATTTTAAGAAGTGATTTCCATTTTTAGAAATACTAAGTGACATAATAAATTTGAATTATCTGTATTAGTTTCTCCTTTTTCCTGTTGCTTAACTTTAGCTACTTTTGTTGTTTGATTCCCAGAGCAGTCATGGAAAAATTAAAGTTTATAGACCTTAAAGCTCTTTGTGGAACTTGACTAGGTATTATTTAAGAATTTAAA
Source organism: Aepyceros melampus (assembly GCA_006408695.1). Classification (NCBI taxonomy): domain Eukaryota; kingdom Metazoa; phylum Chordata; class Mammalia; order Artiodactyla; family Bovidae; genus Aepyceros; species Aepyceros melampus. The sequence continues at coordinate 138,777 of SJXQ01006563.1, forward strand.
TAAGTGAATACTGGAATAGACTAAACTAGATGATTAGGCAACATTTGAACTCTCTCAGCAAGTATCCAGAATCCTGTCCTAGTTGTAATAATTTGTTTTCTTGTGCTTATAAAATGCCAGAGGCAATGTCAGTTTACTTATGCAATGATGAAGACCCTTGGCATAGTTCTACACTTTTAAAGCCAATTTTTGTTATTGCTGTTGTTCCTTAAGTGTCATTCTTCCTTAGGACTTTCCCAAAATTTTGTAACCACAAGGAGCTCAGTGCCCAGAATTTCTGAAATATTACCTTTTCCTAATCCTCCTAAATTAAAATGCTACTAATGAAATGTCCCTAAAGTCATTTAGTTCAGTTCAGTTCAGTCACTCAGTCGTGTCCGACTCTTTGCGACCCATGAACCGCAGCAGGCAGCCCTCCCTGTCCATCACCAACTTCCGGAATCCACCCAAACCCATCTCCATTGAGTCGACGATGCCATCCAACCACCTCATCCTCTGTCATCCCCTTCTCCTCCTGCCCTCAATCTTTCCCAGCATCAAGGTCTTTTCAGATGAGTTAGCTCTTCGCATCAGGTGGCCAAAGTATTGGAGTTTCAAAATCATTATTATATGCTAAAAGATATTACTTCTTAATTCATACAATTAATTAATACAATTAATACAATAAATTAATACAATTTATTGGCAAATTATATGTGGGTGTGTGTGCATGCTTGCATCATACTTGCTCAAGCCTCTCCCCACTCCCACCCTTTTTGCCCCCACTAAAGGAACCACTGAAATCGTGCATGATAAACCTTCTCTTTTTTAGATTGAGATGAACATTATATTATTTCAGGTAAAATAGTGATTTGCTATTTGTATATATTCTAAATTATTACCACAGTAAATCTGTTAATATGATCACCATGTAGTTACAGGTTTTTTTTCCTAGTGATAAGTTTTAAGATCTACTCTATTAACAACTTTGAAATAGATAATCCAGTATCTATTCAGTTATACGTTATATTCTTATTCGGTTCAGTTCAGTTGCTCAGTTGTGTCCAACTCTTTGTGACCCTGTGGACTGCAGCATGCCAAGCCTCCCTGTCTATCACAACTCCTGGAGCTTACCCAAACTCATGTCCATTGAGTCAGTGAGGCCATCCAACCATCTCATCCTTTGTCGTCCCCTTCTCCTGCCCTCAATCTTTCCCAACATCAGGGTCTTTTCCAGTGAGTCAGCTCTTTGCCTCAGGTGGCTAAAGTATTGGAGTTTCAGCTTCAACATCAGTCCTTCTGTCCATCAGTCCATCAGTCAGAGTCTCCTCCAACGCCACAGTTCAAAATCATCAGTTCTTCGGCCCTAAGCCTTCTTTATAGTCCAACTGTCACATCTATACATGACCACTGGAGAAGCTATAGACTTGACTCGACGGACCTTTGTGGCATAGTAATGTCTCTGCTTTTTTAATATGCTGTCTAGGTTGGTCATAACTTTCCTTCCAAGGAGCAAGTGTCGTTTAATTTAATGGCTGCAATCACCATCTGCAGTGATTTTAGAGCCCCCCAAAATAAAGTCAGCCACTGTTTGTACTGTTTCCCCATCTAATTGCCATGAAGTGATGGGACCAGCAGCCATGAAATTAAAAGACGCTTACTCCTTGGAAGGAAAGTTATGACAAACCTAGAAAGCATATTAAAAAGCAGAGACATTACTTTGTCAACAAAGGTCCGTCTAGTCAAGGCCATGGTTTTTCTAGTGGTCATGTATGGATGTGAGAGTCAGACTGTGAAGAAAGCTGAGCACTGAAGAGTTGATGCTTTTGAACTGTGGCATTGGAGAAGGCCTTTGAGAGTTCCTTGGACTTCAAGGAGATCCAACCAGTCCATCCTGAAGGAGATCAGTCCTGGGTGTTCATTGGAAGGACTGCTGTTGGAGCTGAAACTCCAATACTTTGGCCACCTGAGGCGAATAGCTGACTCATTTGAAAAGACCCTGATGCTGGGAAAGTTTGAGGGCAGGAAGAGAAGGGGACCACAGAGGATGAGGTGGTTGGATGGCATCTTTGACTCAATGGACATGGGTTTAGGTGGACTCCAGGAGTTGGTGATGGACGGGAAGGCCTGGCATGCTGCATTCATGGGGTACCAAGGAATCAGACACGATGGAGCAACTGAACTGAACTGAACTGGTGGGACCGGATACCATGATCTCAGTTTTCTGAATGTTGAGCTTTAAGCCAACTTTTTCACTCTCTTTCACTTGAATCAAGAGGCTAAGCAGTGACAATATACAGCTTTGACATACTCCTTTTCCTATTTGGAACCAGTCTGTTGTTCCATGTCCAGTTCTAACTGTTGCTTCCTAACTGCATATAGGTTTCTCAAGAGGCAGGTCAGGTGGTCTGACATGCCTATCTTTTGAAGAATTTTCCACAGTTTGTTGTGATCCACATATTCAAAGGCTTTGGCATAGTCAGTAAAGCAGAAATAAATGTTTTTCTGGAACTCTCTTGCTTTTTCGATGACCCAGCAAATGTCGGCAATTTGATCTCTGGTTCCTCTGCCTTTTCTAAAACCAGCTTGAACATCTAGAAGTTCACGGTTCACGTATTGCTGAAGCCTGGCTTGGAGAATTTTGAGCATTACTTTGCTAGCTTGTGAGATGAGTGCAATTGTGCGGTAGTTTGAGCATTCTTTGGCATTGCCTTTCTTTGGGATTGGAATAAAAACTGACCCTTTTCCAGTCCTGTGGCCACTGCTGAGTTTTCCAAATTTGCTGACATATTGAGTGTAGCACTTTCACAGCATCATGTTTTAGGATTTGAAATAGCTCCACTGGAATTCCATCACCTCCACTAGCTTTATTTGTAGTGATACTTCCTAAGGCCCACTTGACTTCACATTCCAGTATATCTGGCTCTAGGTGAGCAGTCACACCATCGTGATCATTTGGGTCATGAAGATCTTTTTTGTACAATTCTGTGTATTCTTGCCACCTCTTCTTAATATCTTCTGCTTCTGTTAGGTCCAAACCATTTCTCTCCTTTATTGAGCCCATCTTTGCATGAAATATTCCCTTGGTATCTCTAGTTTTCTTGAAGAGATCTCTAGTGTTTCCCATTCTGTTATTTTCCTCTATTTCTTTGCACTGATCACGAGGAAGGCTTTCTTATCTCTCCTTGCTATCCTTTGGAACTATGCGTTCAAATGGGTATATCTTTCCTTTTCTCCTTTGCTTTGCACTTCTCTTCTTTTCACAGCTATTTGTAAGGCCTCCTCAGACAGCCATTTTGCTTTTTTGTATTTCTTTTTCTTAGGAGTGGTCTTGTTCCCTGTCTCCTGTACAGTGTTATGAACTTCTGTCCATAGTTCATCAGGCACTCTTATCAGATCTAGTCCCTTAAATCTATTTCTCACTTCAACTGTATAATCTTAAGGGATTTGATTTAGGTCATACCTGAATGGTCTAGTGATTTTTCCCCACTTTCTTCAATCTGAGTCTGAATTTGCAATAAGGAGTTCATGATCTGAGCCACAGTCAGCTCCTGGTCTTGTTTTTGTTGACTCTATAACTCTATAGAGTTTCTGCATCTTTGGCTGCAAAGAATATAATCAGTCTGATTTCAGTGTTGACCATCTGGTGATGTCCATGTATAGAGTCTTCTCTTGTGGTGTTGGAAGAGGGTGTTTGCTATGACCAGTGCATTCTCTTGGCAAAACTCTATTAGCCTTTGCCCTGCTTCATTCTGTACTGCAAGGCCAAATTTGCCTGTTACTCCAGGTGTTTCTTGACTTCCTACTTTTGCATTCCAGTCCCCTATAATGAAAAGGACATCTTTTTTGGGTGTTAGCTCTAAAAGGTCTTGTAGGTCTTCATAGAACCGTTCAACTTCAGCTTCTTCAGCTTTACTGGTTGGAGCATAGACTTGGAGGATCACCGTGGTATTAAATGGTTTGCCTTGGAAACAAACAGAGATCATTCTGTCCTTTTTGGGACTGCATCCAAGTACTGCATTTTGGACTCTCTTGTTGACTATGACGACTACTCCATTTCTTCTAAGGGATTCCTGCCCACAGTAGTAGATATAATGGTCATCTGAGTTAAATTCACCCATTGCAGTCCATCTTAGTTCACTGATTCCTAGTATGTCGACGTTCACTCTTGCCATCTCCTGTTTACCACTTCCAATTTGCCTTGATTCATGGACCTCACATTCCAGGTTCCTATTCAGTATTGCTCTTTACAGCATCGGACCTTGCTTCTATCACCAGTCCTATCCACAACTGGGTGTTGTTTTTGCTCTGGCTCCGTTCCTTCATTCTTTCTGGAGTTTATTTCTCCATTGATCTCCAGTAGCATGTTGGGCACCCTACCTACCTGAGGAGTTCATCTTTTCAGTATCCTATCTTTTTGCTTTTTCATATATTCTTATTACTTCATCATTTTAAGTTGTACCATTTGCCCACCTCTTCCCCCTGCAGTTGACAGTCACCAGTCTGTTCTCTGTATCTGTGAGTTTAAGATTTTTGTTTTTAATTCCACATGTAAGTGAGATCATATGATATTTGTCCATCTCTGAGTTGTTTCATGTAGCATAATGCCCTCAAGGTCCATCCGTGTTGTCACAAATGGCAAAACTTGCTTCTTTTATATGGTTGCATAATATTCCATGGTATACACATACCACATTTCTTTATCCATTTGTTTGTTGATTAGTTTGCTTCCTCTTCAGGGCTATTGTACACAGTGCTGCAGTGAACATGGGCATGCAGGTATCTTTCCAGCATAGTGTTTTTTGTTTCCTTCAGATAAATGCTCTAAAGTGGAGTGGCTAAGTCATATGGTTCCTGTTTTAAATTGTTTGAGATACCACCATACTGTTTGCTGTAGAGTCTACACCAATTTACATTCCTACCAACTGTACAGGGGTTCTTGTTTCTCTACATTCTCTCCAACATGTTGTTATTTGTCTTTTTAATAATAGCTATTTTAATAGATTGGTGGGGGGGTGATAACTCATTGTAATTTTGATTTTCATGTCCCTTATGATGTTGACTATCTTTTCATCTTCTTCAATCTATTTGTTTTCTTTGGGAAGATACTCAGATTTTCTGTCAATTTTTAAATGGTTTGTTTTTTGCTGTTGAGTTGTATAAATTCTGTATGTACTCAATATATTGGATGTTAACCTCTTATAAGTTAATTAATGGCTTGCATATATTTTCTCCCATTTGGTAGGTAGCCTTTTCATTTTGTCGATGGTTTCTTTTGCTGTGTAGCTTTTCACTTTGATATAGTTCAACCTGTTTTTGTTTTGGTGTTAAATCCAAAAAGCATTTCTATGACGGAATTCAAGGAACTTACTGCTTGTTTTCTTCTAGGAGTTCTGTTGTTTCAGTTTTTACATTTAAGTCTTATATACATTTTGCGCTTTTTTGTATGGTGTAAGATAGGGGTCCAGTTTCTGTTGCTTGTGGGTGTTTGGTTTTCCTAGTGCCATTTATTGAAGTGACTGTCCTTTCCCCATTGTGTATTCATAGATCTTCTGTTATAAATTGACTGTGTATTTGACTAGTAAACCTTCTATAGCAACAAGGAGCATAGAATTGTTGTTGAGGTAGCAAATACCTCAAGGGACCTCTTTATTTTACCTTTATAAGTTTTCCTTTATTGCACAGACCTCAATAGGAGTCATTTTCAGAAATATAGCTTTATCTCATATGTTGAAATCAGAAGTATATTTCTGATAATAAATTAGTAAATAAGAAATTAAAACCAATTTAAATCAATTCTTACTCCATAGGTACCGAAAACAAATGGAAGAAATGCAAAAGGCTTTCAATAAAACAATAGTGAAACTTCAGAATACTTCAAGAATAGCAGAGGAACAGGTTGGTCATCTTACTTTTTACATAAAGTTCCATTGAATTTTATAGGCTCTGTCTGGTTAGAAGGATCAGTAATGTTTGCTCACTTTTTCCCTGATAGTTGATGATTAGTCTGTAATACAGTGCTTTCTAGCCCTTAGTATTATATACCCAAGAGAAAATTTTCTTGAGCATTATTCATGTTACATTTCAAGATTTGTATGTATATATATGTGGGTAAAAGTGTAATGGACTTTTTTGAAATTTTGTTAAACTCTAAAATCATTTGTGGGTTTCTATATAGACAGTTTTTTTGTTTGCAAGTAAGAACAGCTCTAGTTCATTTTAATACTTTACTTTTTTCTTCTTGTTTTCTCTTATCTCTTATTTAGAGCTATACAGTGATGCAATAGGACTGGTGATAGTAGCCGTTTCCCTGTCTTGTTGATTTTAAGGGATTGATTTCTGTATTTTACCATTAAATGTGACGTTCTTGAATAATTTTTTTTTTGGTTTGTTACCATGATGAAGAAATTTTATACTTTTCTAAAGAAATTTTGGGACTAAAGGATGATGAAATGAGGTAAAGAAGTCTCAAGTTGCAGAGTTGCATCTTACTCTGAATTTGTGACACATGATTGTGGTTCCAAGTAAAGTTCTTCCAACTTGCCTGTTTTTTAATTGAGGTTTTCTTGAAAGTTATTTGCATATTCTAAGTACAAGTTCTTTATCAGAGACAGGCTTTGCAAATATTTTCTCCCAATCTATTACTTGTTTTCTCATTCTCTTGAAAAAGATACCTTTTAAAGAGCAGAATTTGTTAAAGCCCTGTGTACCTGTTTTCTCTTTGCTACAGAAACTTTGCCTAACCCAAAGTCACAAAGATTGTTTGCCTATGTTTTCTTTTGAAATTTCTATATTTTTAGTTTTACATTTGGTTTATGATCTGTTATAAATTCTGTGTGTTACAGTGTTATAAATTATGGATTAAAGTGCTTTTTTGTGAGGGCTAGGAGATTGAGAAGCATGAATATTCTTTCTTCTAGCATCATTTGTTGAAAAGACTATCTTTTCTCCACTGAATTTTCTTTGCACTTATTTTAAGTCAATTCGCCATATACATGTGGCTGTGTTTCTGAGCTTCTCTTCTGTTTTGTTCATCTACTTGTCTGTCTTTTTGTTTATACTACACTGTTGTGATGGCTAGCTATATAGGAACTCTTGAAACCAGATAGCGTGAATCCTGCAACTTTGCACTTCCTTTCCAAAATTGTTTTGGCTCATCTGGATTTGACTAACACAGATTTTAGAGTCAATTTTTCAGTTGCTACCAGAAACAAACAAAAACCTATTTGGATATTGATTGGGGTTATGTTAATTTATAGATCAATTTAGAGAGTTGACGTTTTAATAGTCTTAAGTCCTCTGTCCCATGAACACAGTATTTATTTAGTTCTTTATTAATTTTAATATTTCCCTCTATATTTTCTGTTTGCTTTCTATGTAAGTCTGTGTTTTATGAAAGATTGTTTAAATACTTTTAAAATAATCTTGTGTACCATTAGCACTATTGGAAGTAAATCTTGATTAGAAGTGTTAACCAGTATCATAAATTTAGTAATTTGTGCTTTAAAACTGTCTACAGTTTATCAGTATTTATCAAATGTGAGTCAAAAGAAACAGTTTAATGACTCACATTCAGCATTTTAAAAAGATGAAATAGGATAGAAAGTACCACAGTGGATCACAGTGAGGGAAGTAAGTGAAACTTTTTGTTACAGTTTTATACATCTACCTACTTTCCACCCCCACTCACCCCCATACATAGTCGAGACTTAAAACTTATTTAAATGTAAAGTTGAAATACTTAACTTTAGAATCATAAATGGCTATGTAGATATTTCATATAAGATCCTAAATTAAAGTGTTAGATTTCCTTGACTTCCTGCTGCCTTATTTTCCTTCTTCCAAAATTTACTAGTAAGTACACAGTTTGAAGGAAATGGCAACCCACTCCAGTGTTCTTGCCTGGAGAATCCCAGGGACGGGGGAGCCTGGTGGGCTGCCGTCTCTGGGGTTGCACAGAGTCGGACACGGCTGAAGCGACTTAGCAGCAGCAGCACACATTTTCAGTAGTCTGCTTAGTATAGGTTCATGACCATGAGCATATCGCATAAGCTTCTATAATATGCATGTAAGTGATATTTTAAATAAAGACATGTTTGTTCATTATAAGTTTCTAAAATTCTGATAGATGGGTGTTCTTGATGAATTTCTTTTCACTGGTTATAACCTAGCTTTGATTAGATGATCCATTGTCGTTTTTTGACTGTGTGACTTCCTAAGTTTCACCCTATCATGCTCTGAAATAGAACTTTTAAAACCTTCTTGGTATGAGCTGCTTTGTATCCAGAAACATTCTTGAAAAAATTTTCAATATGTCTTTGTATTGACTGCTTTGGTTTAGAAAAATCACACTTGACAAAATGACAATTCTGCAGATAGCTGGTTATATACTGTTTTACACATACAGAGCCCACATTAACTTGAGAAGTAGTTTATTAGAATTTGCTAGGCAATATTCTCCATGGTAGCAGTGAATGGCAAAAGGTGTTTTTGTTTGCTCAGGTTGAGGAGGAAGGTTGAATAGTCTTAATTAGATCCTTAAGGGTTTTAGATTTTTTTTACATTTCTGGTCCAGATTTATAATATTCATTCATTAAGAGCTACCTATTAATATGTCACTCTGCCGTGAGGAATTTACAATTTTTCTAGGTTATTTTATTTGAATTTATAATCTAGCTAATGTGTACATGAAACACAAAGGAAAATATTTATTTCTTCCTTTATTATAGGATCAGCGGCAGACTGAAGCCATCCAGTTGCTGCAAGCACAGCTGACCAACATGACACAGCTTGTTTCAAATCTATCAGCAACAGTAGCAGAATTAAAACATGAGGTAATTGTTAGGGATGGTACTGTAGGAAACTTTCATAAAGGTTGGTTTCATATCTAAGAACAAGAAGATTGTCATTTATAGAGAACTTTTTCAGAAAACCAGAATGTGGTAGTTTAAAGTTATGGAAATACATTAATTATCATAATGCTTTGGAAAACATGGCTTTCATAGCTTAGGTCTTACCTACAATATAGTTATAAAGCAATTCTATTAGGCCTTTTGAAAACCATTGGTAGTTGTAATATATACTTCATTTTCAGTTCAGAAAGGCTTATTATTAAGTTGCTTGGTGCTGCTCAGTTGTGTCCAACTCTGCGACTCCATGAACTAGAGCCCACCAGACTTCTCTGTCCATGGGATTTTCTAGACTAGACTGGAGTGAGTTGCCATATCCTCCTCCAGGGGATCTTCCCAACCCAGGGATTGATCCTGTGTCTCTTGAGTTTCCTGCATTGGCAGGGGATTCTTTTATTTACCACTGAGCCACCTGGGAAGTCCCATTAAGCTGCTTAATGGAACAAACTTTTCATTGATTTAAGAAGCATTTATTACAACACAAGTATATGTCAAGCATGAACTGTCCAATCCTTGCTTTAGGCATACAGCAGTCAGTAGACCCTGGTAGAGAATGACACGTTTATGTGTGGACTGGTGGCGCTCTAAGTGTTGCTGCTTTAGCTCAAGTGGTGTTGGAAGGCTTACCTGAGGAGGTGGAGTTAGAACTGAGTGCTCAAGAGAAGTTAGCATCCACACAGAGCTTGGGGTCAGAACAAGCCTGTTAGTAGCAGAAGTAGGACAAAGGGCCTCTGCTTAAAAACAGTGTAATGTGTTTGGGGTCGGAGAGAAGGCAATGGCACCCCACTCCAGTACTCTTGCCTGGAAAATCCCATGGGCGGAGGAGCCTGCTAGGCTGTAGTCCATGGGGTCGCTAAGAGTCGGACACGACTGAGCGACTTCACTTTTACTTCTCACTTGCATGCATTGGAGAAGGAAATGGCAACCCACTCCAGTGTTCTTGCCTGGAGAATCCCAGGGACGAGGGAGCCTGGTCGGCTGCCGTCTATGGGATCGCACAGAGTCGGACACGACTGAAGCGACTTAGCAGCAGCAGCAGCAGCAAGAAGGCTGGTGTGCAATACATGACAGACATCATTCCGCGTTCGTTCATGGAAAGCTACCTCATCCCCGGATTCTGTAATTTGCACTGTGGCCTAGCATTCTTGTGGGTTTATGCACTTAGCCCATGAAGCCAAGTGCATAGTTTCTAATGTTTTGCTTGACAATTAATTTTGCAACAAAGATCTTAATTCACCAAAAAAAAAAAAAAAAAGGAAGAATAAAGCTGGTGTAGCTGGACCAGAGTGAATGGGAGAGGTGAGGGTAAGAAATGAGTTCAGGAAATCAGCAGAGACCTGATCATGTAGCCCTTTGTAGGCAGTTTAGAGTTTGAATTTTATTCTCATCATTGCAAGTCATTGGTAATATTAAGTAAAGAAGTAACATGGATCATTTCATCAACAACACTTTGAGAAATCCCTACTTGTTGTTCTGTGAAAAATTGCTTCTTAGAGACCATCTAGAGCACAAGTAGGGAGGAGACCAATTAAGGAAGTGATTGAAATAACCTGAATGAGGTGATGTTGGCTTGGTTTAGGATTTTAGGAGTGGGGAATAGTGTGGAGTTGCTAAACTCAGGATATATTTAAGAGATAGAAAGACAAGCTTGTTGGGAATTTAGATGCAGGTCATAAGGAATTAAGGGTGATCCTTACACTTAAATCACTGGGTAATGGGTGGTTTAGTTTTGTATGAGAAAGACAGGTGGGAGCATTTTTTTTTCTTCTCACTCAAAAGGATAGTACAAATAATAAAAAATGAAATATATGTGGCAGAATGTAAGATTGGAGAACATAGGTGAAAAGGCATACATATGTTCATCGTACTATTTTTAAAACTTTTCCATGGGTTTGAAAATTTTTAAAGAATGAGAGAGGGAAAGAAGAAAAAGGAAAATGTTGCCTTTGTAGTACATTTTCAAAGGACTTGCCTTGCATTTATGATTTTGAAAAACTTTGAAAAAAATGTTTAAAATGGTTTGTCCTTTGAACTTTAGATTTCAGTGTTTTTTCCTAATATGATTTTCAAATTGTTACTAACCTCTCTTCTCATCTCAGGTTTCAGATCGACAGAGCTATCTTGTCATATCTTTGGTTCTCTGTGTTGTTTTGGGACTGATGCTTTGTATGCAGCGTTGTCGAAACACTTCTCAATTTGATGGAGATTATATTTCAAAACTTCCTAAAAGTAATCAGTATCCAAGCCCTAAAAGGTAAGTCAGCATTATTTCACAATTTTCCTCTTATTTGAGAAAGTTGAGCAAGTGAAAGATACTGAGATAATTTCTTTCCCCATATGATTATCTTGAAACCAAAATGTTAAAAAAAACTTGGAACTAGTGAGAGGGTCCTGTGCCTGGAAGGTTCTGTAGAGTCTGATAGAGAAAAACTAAGTACATAAAAAACCCATGTAATGGTTGTGAAAGATACTTCAATGTGGAATTCAAAGGGGGAGGAGGAGAATAGGTATTTTAATACAGCACCTTTTAGAGAATAATTGGTGAATTTTTTTTACATGTGTTATCTATAACTGGAGTGTTACCTTAGAGATAAGTCCTATATGGCATGTACAGTTTTCTAGCATTCACCTAACCCCAAATACAGAGTAAATTATATGTATTTTACTCATCATTCCCAATGTTGATTTTTCTTAATGTTAGGTGTTTTTCTTCCTATGATGATATGAGTTTGAAAAGGAGAACTTCATTTCCACTCATCAGATCCAAGTCTCTACAGTTAACTGGGAAAGAAGGTAGATTTTTGTGCATATATAACATGTATATAGAAAAGTGAATCTAGCTTCCTTCCAGAACAAGTATCACGTCAATGTTGTATTGGAGACCATCTGCAACTGAACAGTGGGTGTGAGTGGCGAGTGGCCTTTGTTTGTGCTGTGTCAAAGCCACTACCAATTTCACACTTTATCTTTGTTCCTAAAAGCCCAGAGGGTGGGGCGGAGGGGGGCTTAGTTTAATTAGCCATTAATTAGCCATTGATAGCCTGTTTGCACATGCTCCTGTTTAGAAGTATTTCTTTTTAGAAAGGGGTGTTTGAGAAAGTTCAGCAGATATGGAAAACCTGAATGTGCTCCCATAGTATCCTGTGCTTATCTGCCTCCTCTTCCTATACAGGTAGGACCCCTTTTGTCTCTAGGACTGTGAGGCACCTTATGAAAAATAAATCTTTTTCTTTTTTACAGTCCAAGGTCTATAATAGTATTCCATAGTCTAACACTTGATGACTACTTAAATTTAATAAATGAATGAATGTGTACTGAGTGGCTTTATGTATCACTACTTTTTAATAATTAGTACTGTAATTAGTGCTTACAGAGACATATCTTCATAGCAGTGTTAAAACAAATTAATTGTATATTTCAGCTAATGCTTTCTTAATAATCATTGGATTCTTTTCTTTAGGATTTAATAACTGAGCAGTGTTTCGATTGATTAAATCATTCAGGCAGTCATTCCTGTGCTGCTCTGGTTTACTGTTACCATGAAACTTTATGGACTTAATCCATTACATGTGTGTTTACTTAAAACTAGTAAATTTCTTCCTACTTCTGCTCTTTTTTTCTTTTGGCTGATATGTCTTTTTATAATTGAATTTTTTTAATGAAGTATAATTTGTACAGGATTTTATACTTAATCATTTATAAAGTTTGGTGGATTTTCACAAACCACACATAACTTTGTGACCATCACCCAGATTAAGAAGTACAGCATTATCTAGCACCCCAGAAACTTCCTTGTGCTCCTTAGTTGTTACCCATTTCCTCTCAATAGAGTCACTGCATATTTTGATATTGTGAGATTCACCATGTCATTGAGTATAGTTATAGTTAGTGTTGCCTTATGCAAACATACTATTCATTATTCGTTTCCATTGGATTATTTTCCTGCATACACACATCTGTTGGGTATATGGCAGAAATGGAATTGCTGGATCATAAGATTCTGTCTACTCCACTTTAGTAAATACTACCACCCAGTTTGCCAAGAATGTTGTGTGAACATTCAGCTGTTTTTTAGAGTTCCATTTGTTCCACATCCATATTAAGATGTAACATTTAGTATTGTTGATCTTTTAGCTGTATTTGTGTGATTATGAAATACCAATATGTTGAGGTGTTTTTCCTTCTCAGCATTTCTAATCCTGTTCTAAATTAGTTGAAAGCCTGACTGTTTCTCTTCTTTTTATGTAACTTTTCCAGGCCAGGTAGAATATAGCCTTTTGTACCTGATAGTAGTATTACTTATATTTTAAACAACTGTATCATCTTGGTTCATCTTTATAATTTAAAAAGTTGAGTACAATAGTCAGAAAACTAATTCTGATTCTGCTATTCATTAATTCATTTATTTCTTTTCCTAATTTGAATTAAATATCTTCTTATGACATTTACTATTGTCTACTTTGATTTTAGCCACTTTGTACTTGCCTTATTTTTAATTCCAAACTCTATGAGAAGGGTCCATTTCTTATTTTGTTTTCTTATTGTAGTAAAAAAAACATACAACATAAAATTTACCATCTTGAAATTTAAGTTTCTCTTAGAAATTTAATTACTATATATATACTTTAGTAATGTTTAGTATGTTCACAGTGATGTGAAACAGGTCTCCAGAAGTTTTTCATTCTGTAAATCTGGAACACTGTATATATTAAACAACTACCTTTTTTCCCCTTCCTCCCAGCCCCTGGTCACCATCAATTTGTTTTCTGTTCACCTTTCTCTGACTGGCTTATTTCACTTAGCATAATGTCCTAAAGTTTCATCCATGTTTGTAACATGTGACAAGATTTCTGTTTAAAGACTGAATAATATTATGTTGTATAGATAGATACTATGTTTATTCATCTGTTGATGGGCACTTGGGTTGCTTCTGCCTCTTAGCTATTACGAAATAATGCTGCTGTGAACATGAGTGTGCAAATATGTCTTTAAGTCCTTGCTTCAGTTCTGGATATGTAGTTGACCCTTGAGCAGTGCTGGAGTTAGGGCCACCAAATCTGTACAGTTGAAAATACATGTATAATTTATAGTTAGCTCTCCATATCCATGGTTCCTCCATTTTCGAGGTTCTGCATCCATGGAGTCAGCCAACCACATATTATGTAGTACTGTAGTATTTACTGTTGAAAAAAAATCCACATATAAATAGACTCACATATCCATGTATAAGTAGACTTCAAACCCATGTTGTTAGAGGGTCAGCTGTGTACTCAAGCATGATCCCTGAATCATATGGTAGTTCTGTTTTTTGAAGAACCTTTATAGTGTTTTCCATAGTGCTTGCATTATGCTTCCATTTACAATTCCACCAACAGTGCATAGTGGTTCCAGATTTCTCCACATCCTCACCAATACTTGTTTTCTGTTTTGATAGTAGCCATCCTGATGGGTGTGTGGTGATAGCTCGTTTTGCTTTTGATTTGTGTTTCTCTGATATTAGTGATGTTGATCATCTTTTCATATGCTTGTTGGCCATTTGTAAATCATCTTTGAAGAAATGTCTATTCAAGTCCTTTGCTCATTTTTAACCCAGGTTATTTTTTGCTTAATTGTAGTTGTTCTGTATATTCTGGATATTAATCCTGCATCAAGTATATGATTCACAGATGCATTCTTCCATTTTGTAGGTTGCATTTTCACTCTGATGATTTTGTTCTATGATGGACAAAAACTTTTTAAGTTTGATGTAGTCCTCTTTGTCTGTTTTTGCTTTTGTTGTTTGTACTTTAACTAGCACATCCAAGAAATCATTGCCAAGGCTAGTGTTATAAAGTTTTTATAACTTTTTGGAAAAAGAAACTTTGTAACACTGGCCTTGGATGTGGCATTTCAAGTACAAGCAACAAAAGCAAAAACAAAGAGCACTGCATCTATTTTGAGTTAGTTTTTGTATATGATGTAGGATAAGGGTTCAACTTTATTCTTTCGCATGTGGATATCCAGCTTTCTAACACTGTTCGTTCAAGAGACTGTTCATTCCCCGTTGAATGGTCTTGGCACCCTTGTTGAAGTTTATTTGACCATTTGTGTGAAGGTTTATTTCTGGACTGTTTTTTTTCCCCCTGTTGTTCTGTATGTCTGTCTTTATACCAGTACTGTTTTGATTACTGTGTTTGAAATCAGGCAGTGTGAGTCCTATAACTTTTTCTTTTTCACAGTTGCTTTGCCTGTTTAAGGTACTTGGGATTTGATATGAATTTTAAGATTCATTTCATTAAAAAAAAGCTATTGGAATTTTGATAGGGCTTATGCTTAATCTGTAGATTGTTTTGGTAGTATATGGATGTCTTGACAATATGAAGTCTTCCAGTCATGAACATGAGATATTGTTCAGTTTGTTTGTATCTTCTTCAGTTTCTTTCATCAGTGTTTTATAGATTATACTTAGATTTGCATCTGACTTTTGTTGACCATCCAAGTAGACCTAAACTGTTTTGATTTTTGTAATACATTTTTGTGTGAAATACCAAAAAGTGCATAAAACTGAAATGTACAACATGCAGAGTAACTATAAAGTGAACACCTGTGTAACTAACACCCAGATCAAGAAATAGAGCAAGACCAGCACTTTTGGTGTTGCTTTTTGTAGAGGTAACTATCTTGATTTTTGAATTAGTTGTCATCTTCATTTTCATAAGTTTTACCATCAGTGTTTGTGTTCCTCAGCAATATAATTGGATTTTTGCCTGGTTTTGAGCTTTTGATAAATGAAATTATAACATATATACGCTTTTTGCCTTCTTTCCTTCAGCATTCTATTTGTAAGGTTCATATACATAATTGTACTTCATTTTCAATATTGTATAGTATTTCAGTAACTGACTAAATTACAATGTAAGTTATCCATTCTGCTGTGTTATTTACAGTTTGGGGCTATTACAGATAATGCTGATGTAAACATTCCCTTTGTTTTTGTATATAGACAGAGAGTTGCATAAGTTTCTCTAGGAATATTTTTGTTGTTGTGTTGCTAAGTCATTTCCTATACTTTTGCAAGCCCATGGATTTTTGCAAGCCTACCAGTCTCCTCTGTCCATGGGACTTCCCAGACAAGAATACTGGAGTGGGTTACCATTTCCATCTGGGGTGGAGGGAGTAGGGGATGGAATCTTTCTGCCCCAGGAGTTGAAGCTGCCTGCTTGGCAGGCTTATTCTTTACCGCTGAGCCACCTGGGAAGCCCCCTCTAGGAATATTACCTAGATGTAAAATTGCTGGATTGTAGAGTATGCTAATCTTTATTTATAAGATAATGGTATACTTTTCCAAAGTTCAGGTTATCCTTCCACCAGTACCATGAGAATTTCCATTTTCTACACTTTTGCCAACGCACAGTCAGAACTGTCAAGTTTTAAAGTGTTTGTTAACCTCATTTCAGTTATAATTTGCATTTACCTGATTACTGTTGAAGTTGAGTATGCTTACTTAGGCCTTTTAATCATTTGACTTCCCTGGACATTGAAATTTTTGCCTGTTCTTTTTTTGGTTGTTTATCTCTTTCCTGTTGGCTTACAGTTATTTTTAAAATTTGTATCCTAATTGTTAGTTCGTTAATGTTGCAGATAATCTTATTTCACTCTTGAGGCTATTTATTTTATTTTCTTTTACATGGAGTCTTTTTAAATAAGAAAAAGAAGCTCTTAATTTTAATGTAATCAAACTTATAGAATTTTTTTCCTGGTGTGGTTAGTGCTTATTCTGTGTTGTTTAAACAGATTTTTTTTTCATGTTTATGGATGATATTCTCTTATAGTTCTAGTGTTTGGTTTTTATTTTTAGATTTCTAAGATGCCTGGAATTGATGTTTTTGTATGTGGTTTTAGGTAGGGAATCCATTGTAAAATTTGGATGGAATTCAGTTGTTTTAGGTTGCTCGGCCATTACTGGGTCTTTGTTTCCATGTAAATTTAGAATCATTTATTAAGTGTTTCATTGAAAATTATTAGGCTTTTGGTTGATTACATTGACTCTCATATCAATTTGGGGAGAACATAGCATCTCTGTGTACTCCAAACAGTCAAACTTTTGAAAGTTTTATTTCTAGAATAATTTTTGATGCTGTTGAAAACTGCGTTTTGTGTGTGTTTTGTTCATTGCTGGTTTGTAGAAACGCAGTGGATTTTGGTGCTATTGACATTTGCCATATTCTTTGATTCTCTGCTTGCTGGATCTTCGGATAGAGGAGTGTTAAAAGTCTCCAGCTATAATAGTAGGTTCATCTGTTTCTACCAGTTTTTGCCTCATGTATTCTACCATTCTGTGAGATGCATACACATTAAAGATTGTTATGCTTTTTGGATAATGGACCGCTTTATCATCATGAAATATCCCTTTTTATCCTGAATAAATTTCCTTGCTCTGAAGTTTACTCTCTCTGAAATTAATATGCCATTCCTGCTTTGTTTTGGTTTGTGTTAGCATGGTATATCTTTTTTCATCCCTGTGCCTTTAATCTATATGTATCTTTATATTTAAAGTGGACTTCTTATGAGCAACATATGGTGAATCTTGTTGTTTGATCCACTTTTACAGTCTTATAAATTGGTGTATTTAGGCCATTAAAGTTTAAAGTGATTTGATATTTATCCAACTATATTTGCTATATTTATTACTGTTTTCTATTTGTTGCCCTCATTCTTTATTCCTGTTACTATCTTCCACGTTTTTTCTGCCTTTTGTGGTTTTAACTGAGCATATTATATGGTTTCATTTTTTTCCTTTCATAGCATATGTTAAAAAATTATGATTTTTTGTTAGGGTCCCAGAGTTTACAGTATACATTTACAGCTAATACAAGTCTACTTTCAAATAACACTATATTACTCTAGAGGTAGTACATATATTTTATAATAACAAAATATTTCTAATTCCTCCCTTCCATCCCTTGTATCAGTGCTGTCATTCTCTTTATTTTTACCTAATCTTGTCTATTTACATAAGCATACTCAATTACTTTGTTGCTATTATTGTTTTGAACAAATTATTATGTTATGGATTAAGAATAAGAAAAGTGAAAGTTTTTAATCTTCCCTTCTTTTATTCCTTCTCTGGTGCTCTTCCTTTCTTTATGCAGAGCTGGGTTTCTGACCTCCCTTATTTTCCTCCTTTCTAAAGAACTGCTTTTTAACATTACTTGTAAAGCAGGTCTGTTGGCAATTTTAGGTCCTCAATTTTAGCTTATATCTTTGATTTTTTTGAAGTTTGTATATGATATGCCTGGTTGTAGTATTTTGGGCATTTGTCCTGCTTGTTGTTCTCAGTTTCCTGGAGCTGTAGTTACTGTCTGATGTCAATTTGAGAAGATTCTGTGATTATTACTTAAAATATTGCATCTATTCCTTTCTCCCGTCCTTATCCACCTGTATTCTCATTACTTGTATGTTACACCTTTTGTGATCATCCCACGGTTTTTGGATAGTCTGTTCTTTTTTTTTTTTAAGTCTTTTTTCTCTTTGTATTTTAGATTTGGAAATTTCTATTGTCATATTCTCAAGTTTAGTGATTTTTTACTCAGTCTATTAATGACCCAGAGGCATTCTTCATTTTTGTTCCTGTGTTTGATCTCTATCTAGCTTTTTTTAAACTCCTTTTCAGAATTTTTCTGCTTATATTATCCATCTGTTCTTGCATGTTGTCTGCTTTTTTCAATTTACATCCTTAATGTATTTTTTTTTAAATTCCTGATCTAATAATAATGTCAACATTTCTGTCATATCTAACTCTGGTTCTGATGCTTGTTTAGTCTTTTCAAACTGTGTTTACCCTTTTTAAAATGCCTTGTAATTTTCTGTTGAAACAGGGGTATAATGTACAGGTCATCTCTAATTTATGATGATTTGACTTAATTTTTCAACTTTATGATTGTGTGAAAACAACATGCATTCAGTAGAAACTGTACTTCGGTTGTTGATGTCTCCCTGGCTAGTAATATGCAGTATGATTCCATGTTGCTAGACAGTGGTGGCAAAGTCTCTGAGCAAAAATGACTTGTGTTTCACTTGACGGGTCTGGATTCCTGCTTTTCCTTCAGTTGTGGCCTGGGATTACTTACTTACTTAGTCTTGACAGCCTAAGTAAGTGCTGTTGATGCTGCTGCTGAGTCAGTTTAGTCATGTCTGACTCTGTGCGACACCATAGATGGCAGCCCACCAGGCTTCCCTGTCCCTGGGATTCTCCATGCAAGAACACTGGAGTGGGTTGCCATTTCCTTCTCCAATGCATAAAAGTGAAAAGTGAAAGTGAAGTCGTTCAGTCATGTCCAAGTCTTCACGACCCCATGGACTGCAGCCTACCAGGCTCCTCTGTCCATGGGATTTTTCAGGCAAGAGTACTGGAGTGGGAAGTGCTATTAGTGAC
This sequence comes from Aepyceros melampus, assembly GCA_006408695.1. Classification (NCBI taxonomy): domain Eukaryota; kingdom Metazoa; phylum Chordata; class Mammalia; order Artiodactyla; family Bovidae; genus Aepyceros; species Aepyceros melampus. The sequence continues at coordinate 158,079 of SJXQ01006563.1, forward strand.
TTACAAAAAACATTCATATTTAATTGCTTTTAGTGGAAAATTCGATCTGAAAACCATTAGCAATCATTCCTAGAAGTAGACATTGTGTTTTTTTAAAAAACAATTTGAATGAGATTAGTAATCTAGTAGAAATGACTGTTTAAAGGAATCATTGGATATTTTTATATATTTGATGACTTTCTCAACAAGTTCTAAGACATAATGTGAAAAATGATAATTCATTGAATCATGTTGTTAGTAAATTTCTGGCACATGAAGTTTATTTTGAATTTGTTACTTACAGACTTCGCCTGCATCAAACCATAAATCATTTACTTTTAGTGGGTTGAATAGGACTAAAATCTCATAGCCCCTCTTTTATATGTACATTTATCTTGTCAGTAAAGCTGTCTTGAATGTACTTAAAGTAATGAAACCTTAGAAACTTAGTCTTTCTGATTTTCTTATCGTACCAGAGTGTTCTGGTATTGATCACAATAAATCATAGTTTTGATCACAGTAAATCATAGTAATAAACAATTAGGAAAAACTTGTTAAACTTCCTTTTGTGTGTATGTTCCTTGAACTGACTTTCATACTATGTGCTTGTTGCACATAATTAACCCATAATTGCAACACAGTGTGGAGTTTAGTCTTTTAGAAAAATATTCATATGATCTGTAAGTTTGGTATTAGCTTACTTGGTAATGTTGTTTTTCTTATCAAGTTCAGAGGGTAGAGGCTTCCCAGGTGGCCCAGTGGTAAAGAATCTGCCCACAAATGCAGGAAACACTGATTCTGTCCCCAAGATAGAAGATCCACTCTAGTATTCTTGCCTGGGAAATCCCATGGACAGAGAAACCTGGTGAGCTATAGTCCATGGGGTTGCAAAAAAGTCGGACACGATTTAGCGACTAAACAACAAGAGGGTAGAGCTGGTCCAAACAAGGATCCTTACTGTGTTGGCTAATAGCCAGCTGTTAGTTAAAAACTTAAGGTATTCAATGATGACCAGTCAAGCCCAGGATAAGAATGGTGCCCTCTTCTACCTTGTTGCTTTAGGCTTACTAATTTCAAATGCATAAATATATGTTTAACTTGTTACAAATATAAATTCATTGGTTCTGTTATTAAAAAAAAAATCATAAATGGATAATAGTTATAGTATTTAATCATAGTATAATCTACTTTATATTTTATATCTGCCTTTTTGTTTTTTCTTACAGTAGATCCAGCGATTTGTACATTGTAGAACCCCTCAAGTTCTCTCCAGAAAAAAAGGTAATGCTTTGTTTCCTTTCAAGTGTATTGGTGTGTTATGTGGATGCAGATGAAGAAACAGGGAAAGTTTTACTATAACCTTTACTGGTCCTTAAACTTATTGTTTATTTTCAATAATGATAATTTTCTGCAAACTGTGGCCCATAGGCCGTATATGGCCTGTTTTATTATGATCCTGGAACCATTTTTAAAGGGTTATAAAGTAAAAGTGAATATGTAGGAGAGAGAGTATGTGACCTGAAAAGCCTAAAATACTTACTGTCTGGCTTCTACAGAAAAAACTTGAGGACCCCTTGTTGATAGGCATTCTTTATTATCAGTGCATGTCAGGCAGTGTGTATACCTATCCCTGTAATCCTCCTATCAACCTGAAAATGATGCTTTCCCCATTTTTTAAGTGAGAAAACTGAAACTCAGAATTTGTATCTTCTTTAAATGACCCATTAAAGAGGTGGCAAAAATCAAAATATACTTAGACTTTTTTGGTTACAAAGTATAGGCTTTTCCCATTTTGCCTCTGAAAGTAAGTTGTATTCACTAGAGGTCCAGGTAGCTCAGTGGTAAAGAATCTGCCTGCCAATGTAGGAGAGGCAGGTTCTATCCCTGGGTCTGGAAGATCCCTTGGAGAAGGAAATGGCCACCCACTACAGTATTCTTGCCTGGAAAATCTCATGGAGTGAGGAGTCCACGAGGTCACAAAAGAGTCAGACACAACTTAACAAACAACGTTTGTCTCTAGGCTAAAGAACTTGACCATTAAAACCAGATAGCCTAGGATTCAATCCTAACTTGGCCACTTACTGCCATGTAACTTGGACAGGGAATCAAACTTATGAACCTTTGTTTTCTCATTTGGTAGTCAAGGACAAAATGCTCACCTTGCAGGGTTAGTAAGATACACATGAAAGCAACTGGAAGAATATATGGCACATAATAAGCATTCAGATACCTAATCTATATTCAGAGGTGACAGATAATGAAGAATTTGGTTGAGTAGTATTACAAAGTGGAAAGGTAATTATGGTAGTACCTGTATAGAACAATGTGTTTTGCTGTTTATAATACTTTCACTTTCCACCAGGAGGTGGCACTTTACTCCAGTAGCTCAGCTCTCTGAATGTTTGATTAGGTAACTATCAGAGGTCTAATTCCTACCCTTTCTTTTACTTGTGTTAAAGAAGAAACGCTGCAAGTACAAAACTGAAAAAATTGAGACCATAAAGCCAGCTGATCCATTGCACCCTGTAGCCAATGGAGACATAAAAGGAAGAAAGCCTTTTACAAACCAGAGAGATTTTTCTAATATGGGAGAAGTTTATCACTCTTCTTATAAGGGTCCTCCATCTGAAGGAAGCTCAGAAACTTCATCACAGTCAGAAGAGTCTTATTTTTGTGGCATTTCAGCTTGCACAAGTCTGTGCAATGGACAGTCCCAAAAGACAAAAACTGAGAAGAGGGCTTTGAAACGAAGGCGATCTAAAGTCCAAGACCAAGGAAAATTGATAAAAACTTTGATACAGACTAAGTCAGGATCACTGCCGAGCCTGCATGACATAATCAAAGGAAACAAAGAGATCACCGTGGGAACATTTGGTGTTACAGCAGTCTCGGGACATATCTAAAATTGATCGAACTTTTCATATTGGAGACTTTTCGTTGTTGTTCTTTGAAGAACAGTCTGTGGTATTTGAAGGGTATGGGGAGGGAGAACATATAAATGGGAAAAGTATTCAGAAATTATGGTTTCTGCTTTTTTAAAAAGTAGGTGGGATTATGTCAATCTTGGTTAATGAGCTGCAGTTTTACAAGACTGCAAGGACAATGATAGACATTTTATATAGATGTTTTTTCACAGATTAATTAATTACTGGGACAAAAGTAATTTGGAAGCCCAGTTCTTTGGGTGGGATAGGAATGAAAGCCTAAACCTCTTCCTTTAGCTTTGTTCCTATTTCTTGCACCTTCCCATATTTATGTGCCTTTTGTCTATTTATAATCCACTGGAAGAGGAGGGAGAACTTTTTCTGTCATTTGATTTCGTTTATAACTTTGTTAGTTTTTGAAGCTGCAAACACTACAAGGCTTTAAAGTGATCTGTGCCTGGCGTTCAGTAAAGATCAGTAAAGACAGTGTAAAGATCCTAAAGACTTGGCCAGATAGACTTTTGTTTAGCAAACTCACCTGAAACAGACACTTGATGGAATTTTTAGGTCTATTCTTCCAGGTAAGTGGTGATACTTTTAATGTTATTTTCAGTTAACTTATTCACACTGTTTCCTTTGGTTACTAATTCAGTGAGAGGAAAAAGCAACTACATGATTTTTTTATTCAAATGATTTGTATTTGCAAATAATTTTTTTTTTAAATAAATTCACGTGTTAAACGCATTTAGCCACTTTTAAGGGTTTCCTTTAGCTATGTTACATTTTAAACATTCACAATAAGCACTAATCCTCATGACTTTGAGATTGTTGTTTTCTCTTACAAATGGAAAATTTGAACGTTTGTCCAGTGAGTCCAGGCCTCATAATCACTGCCTATGCACATATGCACAGAACCAGCTAGTGAGTTTGTCAAGCCTGTCTAATTGGTCAAGTCTAAAGGGCTTATTACTCCTTGGTGTTTGCTTTGTATTGGCTACAAATGTGCAGATGTACATGTGTGTTGTCAATGTGTTTGTATTCATTTTGTCTCTTTTCTTTAAAAATAATTGGCAGTGACTTTGAATCAAATGATTTCTAAGTATGTGTTCATACAGTAATGGAGTAAAAGTGGAAAGTTTCTTTTTGAAAGGGAGAGAATTCACTGTTTTGTGTTGTAAGATTTAAGTTATAAGTTATTGAGCACTTTTAGTAATAACTGTTTTAAACTTGTCTTAATACCTTATGGGGGTATTGTTCATAATGTGACTTATTTAAAGCCTCTTTTGTTTGTTTAAGTTGCTGCTTTACGTTAACAGTATGTTTTAGATTTACATTTTTTTCCAATCTGTACAATTAGCCATTCAGAGCAAGAGGGCTGATTGTATAGAAACCCGTTGAAAAGAGGTCCAGATGAGAGCAGAGGTAGAGCAGAGGTTACAGCATCTGTGTGCAGCATCCAGGGTTGTGGAAGGAAGACTTTTAATAACGTAACTACGGAGCTGTAGTGCCACTAGAAACTGTGAATTTCCGAATAAAGCTGAACACTTGTCTTTATTAATTACTGGCTCTTCTTTTCTTTAAAGGAGAACTTACAAACTTAATACTCTGAACATAGATTCGTTTTTAAAATTAAAATTTTAAAAATGAACTTTTAAAATTAAATATAGCAACATCTTGTTAAATACTTGATTACATTCAGCCAACTACAAACTGACTGAACTTTCACATAAATATTTTGTTCCCGATACAGTCAGAATTTCACCATTTCAAACACTGAAAGAGAGTTTTAAATATTCAGTGGACTACACATAATGTGCCTTTCTTTACTAGGTGCCATCTCTAAAACTAATAATTTTTAAATTTTTTACATATATAAATATAGCACATTTTACAATTTGGGGTTTGTTTTTCCTCTCTGAGATTATACTTACTTGAGGGATAAAAGCAAAAAGTCTTGCCAATGATAGATTTGTGCCTGGTGAGAAGCAAATTATATGTGTGTGTGTGTGTGTGTGTGTGTATAAAATAGGCTTTCAATGTTCCTTGGTAATCAACTTCATTTTATTTCTTCTGATATTAAGAAAAGCTTTAAAACAGTAAGAAGAAACTGAGGGATCTGTAAGAGCAAGAATACAAAATAAAGAAGTCCTTTTAATTGGATTTTTTTCAAATAGAGTTATAAAATTTGAGGAATGAAATCATTTTATTAGGTACGCCTTGCACAGAAAGGTAGCAGTTCTCTATTCTCTGCCACTACACCCCCCCCCCCACATTCCCATGTTGCACCCTGACCTTTGCCAATCAAGGATTTCTTTCTCCCTAGCAGCGACTGTCGGAGAAGGCAATGGCACCCCACTCCAGTACTCTTGCCTGGAGAATCCCAGGGATGGCGGAGCCTGTGGGCTGCCGTCTATGGGGTCGCTCAGAGTCAGACACGACTGATGCAACTTAGCAGCAGCAGCAGCAACTGTTTTCAGCACTGTATGGCCAGTCACTATGCTTATTTTGCCACTTACTTACTTGCCAGTTTTTGATGTGCCCCTAATTTGAATATGTAAACTTGTCAGCATGAATATAAAGTTATATATAAATGTATATTTGCTAGCCTAGTCAAACAAATTTAAAATCATAGTATAATCAGCAACATGTCCATTTGGAATTGTTTTAGTTCTCCATTTTATAGAACAAAACCATGCAACAGAAGCATGAGACGTGCCTCCAAACAATACAACACTGATGGCTTTCTTAAGCTCATTTTACACCCTGATTTTTCTTATCCCATTCCCAAATCACTTTTCTTTCACCAAAAGGAAAGTTCTCTTTGCTGTAGGGGAGAGGAAAAACTGACACTCTCCAAATAACATTTTCAAATAAACCTAATTTTTTGTTAGGGCAAAGACAGTGCTTCCTGTCTTTGTCCTTGACTTCCAGGAGTGGCTGAAAGATGGACTACTTCCCTTTTACCATTTCAACTCAACACCCTTAAAAGTCAACAGCTACAGGAGAGGAATCACGATGGTGGGAGGAGTAGGACGTGGACCTTCCCTCCTCCCACAAATACAGCAAAACCACATCTACGAGTGGCATGATTCACACTGAACATCTTCTGAATGCTGGCAGAAGACCTCAGACTTCCAAGAGGCAAAAAAACTTTCATGTAACAAGGTAGGTAGGACAAAAGGAAAAAGAGGGAGAAAGAAATCGGGACAGGACTTGCACCCCAGGGAGGGAGATGTGAAAGAAGAAAGGTTCCCCCACCCTGGGAAGTCCCCTCACCTGTAGGGCAATCAACCTAGATGGAGGGGGAGCTTCAGAGCCTTGGAGGAAGAGTACAGCAACTGGTTATAGTGGAAGGACCTGCACAGGTGGTTCATACCTCTGCCCTGGGTACCCTGCTAACAATTAGCTCATCTGTTGGTAGGTGAGGCTAGGTGCCAAAGCTCGGGCTTCAGAGTCAGACCCAGAGAGAGAGGGATTGGCAGTGTAGAGACAGCCTGAAGAGGCTGGAGAGTGGCAACTAAGCGTGCACTCAGAAGAGGCGGGGCCCTGCCAGAGGCAAGACACCATTGTTAGAAGAGGGGCAGGACCACCATAGGAGCTTTGTTTCCTGTACCTGGGCTCTCAGGCAACAAGACACCACCTAACATGAGCTCTGGGGGTAGGTGCAAGCTGCTGTCACTGTTATAGGTCACTCCCATAAATAGGAACCCATGAGAAGGCACCAGTTGCTCTCCTTGGGATAGGCAGGCTGTCACTGCTACTGAGAGACACAGGAGCAAGTGCCAACTGCTAGCTCTGCTGTCCTGGGACATCATGGACCACTGCTGCCCCTGGGAGGGGGTCCTGATCATGGTCTCTGCTTACTGGGAGTGTGCATGGGCCTTTGTGCATTGCGCTTGCACACCAGATACCAAGGTGTTAGCAGCCAGCACACACTGCCAAAAAAGGCAGCAAGCATCCAAACTAAAAGCATTCCTTCAATTCCAGACAAGGTGGCAGGAGTAGAAGGACTTGAACTTACCTCCTGTCATAAAAACACCAAAATCACAAATAACTGCTTAAAGACCATTGGCAAAAAAGACTGAAACCTACCAAAAAAGATATTTTACATCCAAAGATGAGGTCTCAATGTGATGGTAGGAGAGGCCCTTTCACTGTGTAAATCAAATCCCATACCTGGCAGTTGACCAACTCACAGACTAGAAAGTAATTTTATCACAGAGATTCTCCCCAGGAGTGAGATCTGAGCCCCATATCAGTATCCCTAGCCTGAGGGCCTGGCATTAGGAGGAGGAGTCCCCAGAGCATCGGCTTTGCAGGCCAGTGGGGCTTGAATGCAGGAGCTCCACAGCACTGGGGGAAATAGAGACTCCACCCCTGGAGGGCACACACAAGATTTCACATGCACTGGGACCCAGGGCAAAGCAGTGACTCCGTAGGAGCAGAACTATATATATAGGGGCTTCCCTGGTAGTGCAGTGGTAATCTGCCCACCAGTTCGATCACTGGGTCAGAAAGATCCCCTGGAGAAAGAAATGAAAATCCACCTCAGTATTCTTCCCTGGGAATTCCCATAGACAGAGAAGCCTGGCAGGCCACAAAGAGTTGGACATGAACAAGTTTGGCCTTGGAGTACAAAATGAAGCCAGGCAAAGGCTAACAGTTTTGCCAGGAGAACACACTGATCATAGCAAACACCCTCTTCCAACAACACAAGAGACTACACATGGATAACAACATATGGTCAACACCAGATTGATTATATTCTTTACAACAGAATATGGAGAAGCTCTATACACTGAGCAAAAAAGCAAAAACAAGACCTGTGGAGCAGACTGTGGCTCAGATCATGAGCTGCTTATTGCAAAATTCAGGCTTAAACTGAAGAAAGTAGGGAAAATTCTGGGCCATTCAAGTATGACATAAATCAAATCCCTTATTACACAGGGGGGTGGTGAGTAGAGTGCCTGAAGAACTATGAATGGAGGTTTCTAACTTATAGGAGTTGGTGACCAAAACCATCCCAGGGAAAAAGAAATGCGAGAAGGCAAAGCGTTTGTCTGAGGAGGCTTTACAAAGAGCTGAGAAAAGTGAAAGGCAAGGGTGAAGGGGAAAGATATACCCACTTGAATGCAAAGTCCCAGGGAATAGCAAGGAGAAATAAAGCCTTTCTAAGTGAACAATGTAAAGAAATAGAGGAAAACGATAGAACAGGAAAGACCAGAGATCTCTTCAAGAAAATTGGAGATACCAAAGGAACGTTTCATGCAAGGATGGGCACAATAAAGGACAGAAACAGTAAGGGCCTCACAGAAGCAGAAGAGATTAAGAACTAGCAACAAGAATACACAGCTACAAAAAAAACAATGACCCAGATAACCAAAATGGTGTGGTCACTCACCTAGAGTCAGACATCCTGGAGTGTGAAGTCAAGTGGGCCTTAGGAAGCATTACTATGAACAAACTAATGGAGGTGATTCAATTCCATTGGTTATTTAAAATCCTAAAGGATGATGCTGTTAAAGTGCTGCACTCTATCTGTCAGCAAATTTGGAAAACAACAGTGGCCACAGGACTGGAAAAGGTCAGTTTTCATTCCAATCCCAAAGAAGGGCAATGCCAAGGAATGTTCAAACTACCATAAAATTACTCTGATTTCCTATACTAGCACAGTAATGCTCTAAAACCTTCAATCTAGGCTTCAAAAGTACATGAACTGATAACTTCCAGATAGATGTACAAACTGGGTTTAGAAAATGCAGAGGAACCAGATATAAAAATGTCAACATTGATTGGATCATAGAGGAAGCAAAGGAATTTCAGAAAAACATACTGCTTCATTGACTACTCTAAAGCCTTTGACTGTGTGGATCACAGCAAACTGTGGGAAACTCTTCAAGAGATGGGAATACTGGACCACCTTACCTGTCTCCTGAGAAACCTTTATGCAGATAAAGAAGCAACAGTTAGAATCAGGCATGGAGCAACAGGCTAGTTCAAAATTGGGAAAAGAGTACATCAAGGCTGTGTATTGTCACCCTGTTTGTTTAAGTTACATGCAGAGTACATTATGTGAAATGCTGAGCTGGAGAAATCCAAGTTGGAATCAGGATTGCCAGGAGAAATATCAACAACCTCAGATAATGCAAATAACACCACCCTTATGACAGAAAGCAAAGAGAAACTAAAGAGTACTGTAATGAGGGTGAAAGAGGAGAGTCAGAAAGTTGGCTTAAAATTCAACATTCTAAAAACTAAGACAATGGCATCTGGTCCCATCTCTTCGTGGCAATTAGAAGGAGGGAAAGTGGAAATAGTGACAGATGTTATTTTCTTAAAGATGCCCAAATCATTGTATATGGTGACTGCAGCCATGAAATTAAAAGACGCTTGCTTCTTGGAAGGAGAGCTTTGAAAAACAGTTCAGTTCAGTTCAGTCACTCAGTCGTGTCCGACTCTGTGACATCATGAATTGCAGCACACCAGCCTCACTGTCCATCACCAACTCCTGGAGTTCACTCAAACTCATGTCCATCGAGTCAGTGATGCCATCCAGCCATCTCATCCTCTGTCATCCCCTTCTCCTCCTGCCCCTAATTCCTCCCAGCATCAGAGTCTTTTCCAATGAGTCAACTCTTTGCATGAGGTGGCCAAAGTACTGGAGTTTCAGCTTTAGCATCATTCCTTCCAAAGAAATCCCAGGGCTGATCACCTTTAGGATGGACTGGTTGGATCTCCTTGCAGCCCAAGGGACTGTCAAGAGTCTTCTCCAACACCACAGTACAAAAGCATCAATTCTTCAGTGCTCAGCTTTCTTCACAGTCCAACTCTCATATCCATACATGACCACAGGAAAAACCATAGCCTTGACTAGATGGATGTTTGTTGGCAAAGTAATGTCTCTGTTTTTTAATATGCTGTCTAAGTTTGTCATAACTTTCCTTCCAAAGAGTAAGCGTCTTTTAATTTCATGGCTACAATCACCATCTGCAGTCATTTTAGAGCCCAGAAAAATAAAGTCAGCCACTGTTTGCACTGTTTCCCCGTCTATTTGCCATGAAGTGATGGGACCAGATGCCATGATCCTCGTTTTCTGAATGTTGAGCTTTAAGCCAACTTTTTCACTCTCCTCTTTCACTTTCATCAAGAGGCTTTTTAGTTCCTCTTCACTTTCTGCCATAAGGGTGGTATCATCTGCACATCTGAGTTTATTGATATTTCTCCCAGCAATCTTGATTCCAGCTTGTGCTTCCTCCAGCCCAGCATATTAAACAGCATATTAAAAAGCCAAGGAAGGCATCATTTTGCTCAACAAAGGTCTGTCTAGTCAAAGCTATGATTTTTTCCAGTAGTCATGCACGGATGTGAGAATTGGACCAAAAAGAAGGCTGAGTGTCAAAGAGTTGATGCTTTCAAATTGTGGTGTGGAGGAAGACTCTTGAGAGTCCTTTGGACTGCAAGGAGATCCAACCAGTCCATCCTAAAGGAAATCAACCCTGAATATTCATGGAAGGACTGATGGTAAAGTTGAAGCTCTGATACTTTGGCCACCTGATGTGAAGAGCCAGCTTATCAGAAAAGACCCTGTTGCTGAGAAGGATAGGGCAGGAGGGCAGGAGTAAAAGTGGACAATAGAGGATGAGTTGATTGGATAGGATCACTGATTCAATGGACGAGTTTGAGCAAACTCCAATAAATAGTCCAGGACAGGAAAGCCTTATTTAGCCTTAAAAGAGAATGAAGTAATGCCTTTTGCAGCAATATGGATGGACCTGGAGATTATCTGACTAAGTGAAGAAAGTCAAACAGAGAAAGACAAACTGTGTGATACCACTTAAATGTGAAATGTGAAAAATGAGACAAGTAAACCATAGAAAACATAAGTAGAATCATGACATAGAAAACTAGCCTATGGTTTCCAAAGGGGAAGTAGAGATAAACTGTGAATCTGGGATTAAGAAATGCACACTACTATACATAAAAGAAGCAAGGACCTACTGTATAGCACAGGGAGTTATATTCACTATTTCATAATATGAGAAGAGTATGAAAAAGAAATATATGTATAACTGGACTATACACCTGAAACTAATACAACACGGCAAATCAACTATACTTCAGTAAAAAGAAAAAGGATGAGTCTTTCTTTCAAGAGATATTTTATTCAATGAGGTAAAATATTTTGTGATCATTATGTATTCGGGATGGACCACCACAACCCTTAACTTTAAGGGGTAAGGAAGTTTGCACAATCCAATTCTAAGAATCCGGCAACATTCAGTAGAAATGAACAGTATTTTTATCACTGGTCATGAAAGGTCTGCTCTCCCCAGGAGCAGGCAATCAGAATTCTTATCTATTATGGTTTATGGGACTTTAAAGAGTAAGTATAAAAATGACTCAAAATCCCCACATGAAAAAGAATATTGATTTGAGGGAGTGTGAAATGTTAATGTGTCTCACATCAAAGAGGCTCAGCTTAAACAACTAGTAACACAGCAGAGAACGGAAATTGTGGCTCTTCTTTTCTCCCTAAGAGTCTCTGATCTCCCCCTAAAGCCCCAGAGCACCCTTCACATGAATGGCATGAGCCTCACTAGGGTTTTGATCTTCATGTGTCTATGAATCCCAGAGTGACCAAGTTTATCAAATCACTCAGAAATACCTTAGATATTTATCACAGGGCGATATTGCCTATCCCAGGCTAACTGGCCATTGTTTTTCCCAATTATGTGTGCTCCGTTGCTCAGTCATGTTCTACTCTTTGTGACCCCATGGACTGTAGCCCACCAGGCTGTTCTGTCCATGGAATTTACAGGCAAGAATACTGGAGTAGATTGTCATTTCCTCCTCCAGAGGACCCAGGGTTCAAACTAGCATCTCTTGCATCTCCTGCATTGACAGGCGGGTTCTTTACCACTAGTGCTGTCTGGAAATCCCTGCCATTGTTTGCCTAATTATAGTTAGAGCAAATGAAGAACCCTAGGCAATTTAGAGTGTGGTTTTTTTTTTTTTTAAACTACACTATGGATCAGTTTAGAGCTATCTCTGACAGCTTCTCTGATGGCTCAGTGATAAAGAATCCACTTGGCAATGCAGGAGACGCGGGTTTGGTCCCTGGGTCAGGAAGATTCCCTTGAGGAGGAAATGGCAAACCACTCCAGTATTCTTGCCTGGAAATCCTATGGACAGAGGAGCCTGGCAGACTACAGTCCATGGGGTTGCAAAGAGTCAGACACTGCTACACAGACACACACACACACACACAGTCCATGGGGTCTCAAAAGAGTCAGACACTGCTACACACACACACACACACACACACACACATTGTCAGCTGTTTCATTGTAAAAATAATTGTATGTTATCAGGAGTGAGAGTCTGAACTGTAAACTGATTCAGAGACTATTATTTACAGTAAAGAAATGATCAATTCATCTGTTTTTGAAAAGTGGCTGTGGGTTTGTATTTCTGTTCTGCAATATTCATGAAAGAGGAGTCACATAACTGAAAGACAAATGAAATTTAAGGGAAAGATTTGCCCTCAAGATTCCACTGGGGAACATTAATTGCTAGTATATTTTGACTTCCTATAAGAAGAATTACAGATGCAAACTTCCACTGGTAGTTAGATGAACTTATTTCCCCCTCATCGCAAGTTTTATAGGTCTAGGACTCTTTCTGTGGAATCAAGTAACTTAACTGATTTATTACCCTTAGTTCAAAAAGGATCCAACAGATGACCCTTTATTGCCTGACCCATTTCAAAACTTTTCCCTATTCAAAACTTTTCCTGAGTAATACAGTACCCAATACTTTGTTTTTATTTTTTAAATTTAAATAAAATTTTAATTTAATCAAATATATATCCAAAATATTAACATTGCAGCATGCCACCCAGTACTTGAAAATCCTCATAGATCAAGAATACATTCTCCTAATGTAAGGAGCCCTTTAGAAGGGCCAAGCAGACCCAATGCAGGTGCTGCTGGGCTATGTCAAGTCTTGTCTCATTTTCTTTTGTGGCATAGCCTCTGAAGAAGAGAAATTCAGGTCCACCTGACCTCCTGCCTTAGTCTGGGCCTGCTCCTGTCTCTCATGGGCACAGCTTGGACAAATCCATGTGGGCATCCACACATTTGCCTGCACACATACATGTGACTTCCATGAAACAAATCTCATAACTTTCAGAAGAAGACTGTGTACATAATCGTTTAGAAAAAGATGTTCTAACAACATTCGTCCTTTCACGTATCCCTGTACTATTTGATCATTATAGTATAATGATAAAAATTTTCTTAGATATCTCTGTCTCCTCTCCCTCACTAGAACTGTGAAGTTTCTGAGATTAAATACTTAAAAGGATATGCCTTGTTCAGTTATGTCTTAACTCATGTATTCCTAGTTATATTCTGTCTAAAACATCATTTGGGTTACTTTGCAATTTTGAAGCTTCCCCAAGAAAAAATGCAGAAGTCTCAGATGGGGCTGTTTTAAGACAGTCCCTGAACTTAGGAACTTCAGTCTAGTAAGCAGGGATTGACAAAAGAAATGCAAAAAGACAGCCATTAATATATATCCTGTTTAAGTGCTCTAGTAGTGGTATGATAAAAATGATAGGAACACGGAGAGGGTACCATCGTCTGGGCAGAGCAGATTTCAGAGAGAAATGGAATGAGTAGGAGTTTCCCAGGCAATGGAAGCAGTGGTGGTGGACATTGTTGGGCAAGGGTAGGATTTGAGACTACCCTGAATGGCCATCAGGAGGGCATTTTACCCACAAAAAGCCCTGAAAAACTCAGAGGCATAAAGCGCAATGAGCTTCATGACCATAGCTGGTCACTAACCAGATGGACTTCAGTTTCTCTCCCAAGGCAAAGATCATCAGATTCTCACCTCTCATCTTGGCTTTCTCTTATTTTATGAAGATGCCATTATTGAAACACCACATGAGTTTGTGGGGCCTCCAGATATTATCTCTTCTCTGTTGTTACCAAACCAAGCTTGGGTCTGCTTGCCTGTGGCAGTAAAGCCAGTCTCCAGACATCAGGTTGTGGTGAAAGAAAGTGCAGCATCGGTTGCAGGGTGCCAAGTAGGGAGTTTGGGACAGCTAGTGCTCAAAACCTCTTTGGTGGCTCAGACGTTAAAGAATCTGCCTGCAATGCAGGAGATCCTGGTTCGATCCCTGGTTTGGGAAGATCCCTTGGAGACGAGAATGGCAACTCACTCCAGTATTCTTGCCTGGAGAATCCCATGGGTCAAGGAGTCTGGCAGGGTGCAGTCCATGGAGTAATAAGAGTTGGACACGACTGAGCAACTTTCACTTCACTTCAGTGCTCAAAAAGCTTGAAGTCCCCAGTGGATTTCAGCAAGGCATTTTACATCTCAGGGCATGGGATCAGCTCATGGACAATTCTCTGCTTGGTTGATGGTGAGGTAATAGGGTGGAGTCACAGGGTTAACATCGTTAATCCTCAGGCTCCAGTAGGTCGGAGCCTCTGTGCTCCTGAGTATCAAGTAATTTCTTCCATTTGGTGGTATATTTTCCCTGGGTTGGAAAGATCTCCTGAAGAAGGGAATGCAACCCACTCCAATATCTTGCCAGGAGAATGCCATGGCAGGCTACAGTCTGTGGGGTCACAAAGAGTCAGACACAATTGAGCAATTAACACTTTCACTTTAGCAACTGTAAAACAACTCGGGAAATGTGCATCAGATACTGTTATCTAGGTACTTCCAAGAGGAGCTAAAGCAGAGGACATGGGATCCCCATAGGGTCCTGCTCAGTTACATTGAGACTGGAGGCTTATGTGTGAGATAATAGCCAATAGGGATTAAGAAAGTAGCCTTTGCTGTGATTATTAATCAGCTGACTTTATGTATCTATAATCTGTGACTAGGAATTTTTAATCTCTTTCAGGCAAGGAGTGGGCAAAAGTGTCACTTCCTCATTTTCTTCATTGCGTTTCTCCATGAAGGACATAGAAAAAAATTCCCAAGTCAAATAGAAAAATCTAAATTTTAAAATTGGCATGTACTGTGCTCAGTTGTGTCTGACTCTGCAACCCTGTGGACTGTAGCCTTCAAGGCTCCGCTGTCCATGGGATTTCCCAGGCAAGAATACTGAAGTGGGTTGCTATTTCCTTCTCCAGGGGATCATTCTGACCCAGGGATGGAACCCGTGTCTCTTGTGTCTCCTGCTTTGCAGGCAGATTCTTTACCACTGAGCTACCAGGGAAGTCCCAGTAATTGGCCTGGAAAAAAACTAAAGACACAAATGAACAGGAAGATTGAGTTCAGAAGTCTGGATCAAAACCAAGATAAATCCTGACATGTATTTTATTTCGGGAAAATTTCCCTCTTCCATAATGACTCTCCCTTATGGAAGAATTACTTCACATCAAAGAGGTGGCCCACCTGGAGGAAGGATTTTCCTTGAGCAGCTCAAAGACTGAGGACACATGTGGGATCCACTTCTAATTATTCATAAGGTTTCTCAGATGGTGGTTCCAGGTGTGTGCCTTACAGTAGGGGGGAGTGTGGTATAGAGTGTGAGTCTTTCTGTCTAGGGATCTGATGGGTCTCCCTGGACCCCCAACTTTTGAGAAGCAAGGGTCTGGATGGAAGTTCATCTGAGCTTGGAGAAGGTTCCTTGGTATCTAAGGAACCTGAAAGTCCCTGCAGAATTTCAAGCTAATTCTTATTTGTCTTTGGCTTTTATCAGCTTCTCAAAGGACTCTTTCACTCTCAAATAAGTTTAAAGTCCCAAGTTTGGTACAATGTATTTTAAGTCCTTCTTGCCCCTGCCCCTCCCCTTTTTTAGGGTCAGGGTCTGTGGTAGGAACAAATCTGGTGAAGTTTCTTTCTTTTTTTTTTTTTAATTAAGAAAGTGGTTTCCTTAACAAAATTGTTTACTTATTTATTTGGCTGTCCCAGGTCTTTGTTGCGGCATGCAGGATCTTCATTTCAGGATATGACGACAGAGCCAGCAGAAAAACTGCATCTTGTCTCAGCCTGGAGAGGTAAGAAAAGACATTCTTGCCCAAAGTAGGGAATGGGGGCTGCTTTCCAGAAAGACAACCCCAAATTTCTTGGGAGGGTAGAGGGGCTGGAGATTGAATTAGTCACCAGTGGTCAGTGCTTTAGCTGATCACACCTACATAATGAAACCTCCATTAAAACCTCCTAATCCATGGTGTTTGGAGAGTCTAAGGTTGGTAAGCACACATGTGCTAGGAGGGCAGTGTGACTTGAAATAGCATGGAAACTTGAACCCTGTTTTATAGCCAGTCAGTCAGAAGAATGGGAGGCGACCCAGGACTTTCAAGTGGCACCTGAAGTGGAACAGTCTGTGAGACTGAGCCCTTAAATGCTGAGGCACTCTGGGAAATCAGTGTCAGAACCGCACTGAGTTGTTGAATACACAGTTGGTGTCTGGAGAATCAGAGAACTGGTTGGTGGCGGTGGAAAATACTCCAGAGCGAGACTTTCATCATAGTGATTCTCAAAGCACATTCCCATGGAACAGTGGTGTTTGTGGAGCTGACTGAGGTTTTCTGTGGTGATTGAGACTTGAATAATGATAGTTTTTAAAATTTGCTGGAAAAAAAGTGTAGAGGTTCTCAAATTGTGCTTCATGAAACAAAATTCAGAGATCCACTTAACACCCAGTCAGAGAGGCACATTCAGTGCCTGACTTCATATGAAATAACATCTCACTTGGTATCAGAGAACTCTGTTCAGCAGCAGGGAGTCCAGGTACCCTGTCTCTAAGACTAGTATGAAAAAGCAAGTAGAATTTCTGATTTTGATTTGGCTATTTATAAACATTTTCACCATGCGCAAATGTTTGACCATTTCTAAGCCTCAGTTTTCCTTTCTTTTACCTAGTTTTTCTTTTCTTTCTTTCTCTCTCTCTTTCCTCCTTTCCTTTTTCTTTCTTTTTCCCTCTGTCCCTCCCTCCCTTCCATCAATTATTACCTTCTATCATTTCCATCTATCCATCTGTGGCAGACAAACTACTCATCAGTATCTATTTTCTTTTACGTCTAGGCATTTAGAACATATACACACACACCCTCCCTCCCTCTCCCCCTCCTTCCCTTCCTCACTGAGGAGAGGTGATGACTTGTGTTCTTTTCAGCAGAAACACTGAAGAGCTGGTGACAGTGTTCCATCGTTCCTTCTCCCTGCTGACAGTGTAAATGTGATGTCTCAGCTGACTAGGGTCTCTGAATGAAGACATAGGGGAGCCCAGCCATTGTGGACTCTCTGTGCATGAGAAATATGCTGTTGTGTTAGGCCAGTGAGACTTGGGGGTTATTGGTTGCTTGACCCACCTTCATCTGACTAACACATCATCTTGCCTTATTCCGAAAAGAAGTTAAAGTAGCTTAAAAGAGAAATAGAGCACAGAAGGATAAAAAAGTAACTGAGTAAATTAAGGATAACTTATAATAGCATTGGGAGAAGGCAATGGCACCCCACTCCAGTACTCTTGCCTGGAAAATCCCGTGGATGAAGGAGCCTGGTAGGCTGTAGTCCATGGGGTTGCTGAGAGTCAGACACGACTGAGCGACTTCACTTTTGCTTTTCACTTTCATGCATTGGAGAAGGAAATGGCACCCCACTCCAGCATTCTTGCCTGGAGAATCCCAGAGACGAGGAGCCTAGTGGGCTGCCGTCTATGGGGTCGCACAGAGTCGGACACGACTGAAGCGACTCAGCAGTAGCAGCAGCAGTATAATAGCATTTGCCTCACAGAATTATTGGGAGAAGACATAAATATTTATCAGTTGTGACTGACAGTAGATGTAACAATATGAGGCTTTAGTTCATTTTTATGTTTGGATCTTTCTTTTTTTTTTCAAGATTTATGACAATCTTTAATGATAAAGAAAAGGGAAATTCCAAAGCTCTTGTTCTTACTTTAAAAAGAACTTCCCAAGTATTATACTTTTCAGAAAACAGATAACAATTCAAATATTATTACAAGGGCAATGAATTATTGCATGAATCAGTCAGAAATGGGGAATGTTAGAACTTACAGGTTACATTCACAGGACAAAGTGGGTCTTTCTATATGATGGTCCCTCCCCATCCCAGGGACCTCTTTCACTTTCTGCTATGCTCAGGGAGCCCTTCCTTGACCCACTTACTTAGGATTGCAACCCAATTTCTTCCACCCCACCCACATGATCACCCTACCTTATTTATTTTTTCCATTGTACTTATCACTATCTGCCATACTACATCTTTTTAAAATTTATTTGATATCTTCTCCAACACTGGAGTGGAAGCTCCATGAGGACAGAGGCCTTTATCTGTTTCTGTTTACTGCTGTATCCGCAGCACCTAGAATGGTGCCTGACATTTAGTGTCAGCACTCAATAAAGTTTTTTGATTAAGTTATTGACTTGATAGGAGTTTCCAGAATCCTTAGTGCAGACACCAAAATGGAGAAAATAGCCAATTGCCTGGCACTCTAGTGTTCGTGTGAGCAAGACATGCACACCACACTGAAAAATGTCTTCTCCACGTACACCCTCCTTGCCCCTGATCTGTCGATCCATACCTTCCCTGTCTCCTCCCTTTTCAGTGTTCTGGCTCTGAAAGATGCTACCCACTAGACAGACCTCAACAACAGTAGTAATGAAAAGTAAAATTAAATAATGGTTAACATTTTTGAGCATTGATGATATGCTTCCTTCAAGGCTAAGCACTCCCATTCATAGTTTAATTTGAATTTGAAAAACTAAAGTTAGTACTGCTGCTGTTGCTGATAAGTCACTTTAGTCGTGTCCGACTCTGTGCGACCCCAGAGACGGCAGCCCACCAGGCTCCCCCGTCCCTGGGATTCTCCAGGCAAGAACACTGGAGTGGGTTGCCATTTCCTTCTCCAATGTATTAAAGTGAAAAGTGAAAGTGAAAGTGAAGTCATGTCTGACTCTTTGCGACCCCACGGACTGCAGCCTACCAGGCTCTTCTGTCCATGGGATTTTCCAGGCAAGAGTACTGGAGTGGGCTGCCATTGCCTACTCCAAAAGTTAGTACTATTACTGATATTTTCCTTATTTTAAGGATGAAGAAATTGAGGCTTAAAGATGACAAATGGTATCCTTAAGGCCACATTCTGAATAAGTGGCAACGTGTATGTTTCAGTTACCTTTGCTCTGTAACAAGTCACCAAAACACAGTGGCTTAAAACAATTTACTAATATTTATCATGGTTCTGTGGGTTGAAAGGGTTCAGCTGGCTGGTTCTCACTTGGAGTCTCTCACATGATGGACCTCCTTATATGCAGTTAGATGGGTTCCGAGAGTCAAGATGGCTTTCACACGTCTAGCCTCTCAGGTGGGACACTTGGGGACTCTGTCTACATGGCATCTCTCCATTGTTAGCTTGGGCTTCCTCCCAGCATGGAGGCATCGTGGTAGTCCGACTTCTTGTGTGATGATTAGCTTCTTATGAATTGTCCTTAGGAGTCACACAATGTCACTTCTGCCTCATTCTATTTGTTGCATCATAACAACTCAATTTCACTGTGGGAGGTCGTAAATACTGGGAGGTATGGGTCATTGGGACATTATTTTGGAGACTTGCTATCACGGGATCTTTAAACCAGACATTCTGAACTCAGGCTAAGAGGTTGCAAACCCATTAATCAAGATAGAATAGCAGGTGACATGTGAAGAAGGAAGCCTTACAAGACAATTGAGATTGGAAAAGATCCTGGTGAACTCAAGGGCAGTCTTATTAAAAACCACTAGCTATCTTTATGGTTACCATCAGCTGAATTGCCTGGCAGGACTGCAGGGTCTGGAACTGAACCCTGGTCTCCTGCATTCCAGGCAGACACTTTAACCTCTGAGCCAACAGGGAAGTCCCTGTATTAATGCAAACTCTGATTATTTAAAGGGAATCTTGAAACCTAGTTTGTTTGCTTTTATAAAATACCCTAATTTAGATTATTTTCCCATATAGGCTCTTACAGAGTATTGAGTAGGTTCTTGTGATATACAGTAAGTCCTTATTAGTTATCTATTTTATATATAGTAGTGTAAACATGTCCAAGAGTGGGTATATGTTTATGTATAGTTGAGTCAGTTTGCTATATACCTGATACTAACACAACATTGTAAATCAACTACACTCCAATAAAAAATTTAAAAATACCTTAATTTAAAAAGCACAGCATAGGTCAGGCAAAGCACTCCCGTATTTGGCCCATGGGCTGCCAGTTTTAAAAAAATTTTATTTTATATTGGAGTATAGTTGACTAACAATATTGTGTTAGTCAGATGTACAGCAAAATGATTCAGTTATACACATATCTATTCTTTTTCAAATTCTTTTCCCATTTACATTGTTATAGAATGTTGAACAGGGTTCCTATGCTATGCAGTAGGTCCTTATTATTTATTTTAAATGTAGTGGTGTGTATATGATAGCCCAAACTCCGCATTTATACCTTCCCCCACCTTTCCCCTTTGATAACCATAAGTTTGTTTTTTAAGACGTTCATTTGTATCAGTTTGTTAGATTCTGCATATAAGTGGTATCAGATGAATTTATCTTTCTTTATCTTACTTCATTTAGTTTGATAATCTCAAGGTCTACCCGTCTTGCTGCAAATGGCCTTATTTCATTGTTTTTAATGGCTGAGTAGTATTCCATGTGTGTGTGTGTGTACACCACATCTTCTTTATTCATTAGTCTGCCAGTGGAATTTATGTTGCTGCTGGTTCTTGGTTACTGTAAACAGCACTGCAGTGAACATTGGGGTGCATGTATCCTTTTAAGTCATGGTTTTCTCTGGATTTTGCTCAGGAATGGGATTGTTGGATCATATGGTAGCTCTGGTGGGCTTCCCAGATGGCGCTAGTGGTGAAGAACACACATGCCAATGTAGGAGACAGAGGAGATGCGGGTTCTATCCCTGGCTCTGGAAGATCCCCTGGGAGAATACACTTTCTAGTCTTCATATTAGCTCTGCTATCTTGTTCGGTTCAGTTCAGTCACTCAGTCTTGTTCAACTCTTTGCGACCCCATGGACTGCAGCACACCAGGCTTCCCTGTCCATCACAAACTCTAGGAGCTTGCTCAAACTCATGTCCATAGAGTCAGTGATGCCATCCAACCATCTCATCCTCTGTCATCCCCTTCTCTTCCTGCTTTCAATCTTTTCCAGCATCAGGGTCTTTTCCAGGGAATCTGTTCTTTGCATCAGATGGCCAAAGCATTGGAGCTTGAGCTTCAGCATCAGCCCTTCCAATGAATATTAAGAACTGATTTCCTTTAGGTTGACTGGTGTATCTCCTTGCAGTCCAAGGGACTCTCAAGAGTCTTCTCCAACACCACAGTTTAAAAGCATCAATTCTTCAGTGCTCAGCTTTATGGTCCAACTCTTATATCCATACATGACTACTGGAAAAACCATAGCTTTGACTAGATGGACCTTTGTTGATAAAGTAATGTCTCTGCTTTTTAATATACTCTCTAGTTTGGACATAACTTTTTTTCCAACTAGCAAGCATCTTTTAATTTCATGGCTGCAGTCACCATCTGCAGTGATTTTTGAGCCCCCCAAAATAAAGTCTGACACTGTTTCCACTGGTTCCCCATCTATTTGCTGTGAAGTGATGGGACCGGATGCCGTGATCTTTGTTTTTTGGATGTTGAGTTTTAAGCCAACTTTTTCACTCTCCTCTTTCACGTTCATCAAGCGGCTCTTTAGTTCCTCTTCACTTCTGTCATAAGGGTGGTGTCATCTGCATATCTGAGGTTATTGATATTTCTCCTGGCACTCTTGATTCCAGCTTGTGCTTCATCCAGTCTGGCATTTTGCTTGATGTACTCTGCATATAAGTTAAATAAGCAGGGTGACAATATACAGCCTTGACGTACGCCTTTCCCAATTTTGAACCAGTCCATTGTTCCATGTCCGATTCTAACTATTGCTTCTTGACCTACACACAGATTTTTCAGGAGACAGGTAAGGTGGTCTAATATACCCATCTCTTGAAGAATTTTCCTCAGGTTGTTGTGATCCACACAGGTAAATGCTTTGGTGTAGTCAATAAAGCAGAAGTAGATGATTTTCTGAAACTCTCTTGCTTTCCTATGATCCAATGGATGTTAGCAATTTGATCTCTGGTTCCTTTGCCTTTTCTAAAACCAGCTTGAACATCTAGAAATTCTTAGTTCGTGTACTGTTGCTGTCTTGCTTAGAGAATTTTGAGCATTACTTTGCAAGCATGTGAGATGAGTGCAATTGGGTGGTAGTTTGAACATTCTTTGGCATTACCTTTCTTCGGAATGGGAATGAAAACTGACCTTCTCCAGTCCTGTGGCCACTGCTGAGTTTTGCAAATTTGCTGGCATATTGAGTGTAGCACTTTCACAGCATCATCTTTTTGGATTTGAAATAGCTCAGCTGGAATTCCATCACCTCCACTAGCTTTGTTTGTAGTGATGCTTCCTAAGGTCCACTTGACTCTGCACTCCAAGATGTCTGGCTCTAGATGAGTGATCGCACCATTGTGGTTATCTGGGTCATAAAGATCTTTTTTGTACAGTTCTTCTGTGTATTCTTGCCACCTCTTCTTAATATCTTCTGCTTCTGTTAAGTCCGTACTGTTTCTGTCCTTTATTGTACCCATCTTTGCATGAAATGTTCCCTTGGTATCTCTAATTGTTTTTGAAAAGATCTCTAGTTTTTGCCATTCTATTGTTTTCCTCTATTTCTTTGCATTGATCGCTTAGGAAGGCTTCTTATCTCTCCTTGCTATTCTTTGGAACTGTGCATTCAGATGGGTGTATCTTTCCTTTTCTCCTTCGCCTTTTGCTTCTCTTCTTTTCTCAGCTATTTGTAAGGTCTCCTCAGACAACCATTTTGCCTTCTTGTATTTCTTTATCTTGGGGATGGTCTTGATCACTGCTTCCTGTACAATGTCATGAACTCTGTCCATAGTTTTTCAGGCACTCTGTCTATCAAATCTAATCCCTTGAATATCTTTCTCACTTCCACTGTATAATCGTACGGGATTTGATTTAGGTTGTACCTGAATGGTCTAGTGGTTTTCCTTACTTTCTCCAATTTATGTCTGAATTTTGCAATATGGGATCATGATCTGAGTCACAGTAAGTGCCTGGTCTTGTTTTTACTGACTGTATGGAGCTTCTCCATCTTTGGTTGCAAAGATCAAGCTGATTTCGGTATGGACCATCTGGTGATGTCCATGTGTAGAGTCTTCTCTTGTGTTGTTGGAAGAGGGTGTTTGCTATGACCAGTGCATTCTCTTGGCAAAACTCTATTAGCCTTAGCCCTGCTTCATTTTGTATTCCAAGGTCAAACTTGCCTGTTACTCCAGGTATCTCTTGACTTCCTACTTTTGCATTCCAGTCCCCTATTATAAAAATATACCTTTTTTGGGGTGTTAGTTCTAGAAGGTCTTATAGGTCTTCATAGAATCATTCAACTTGAGCTTCTTCCACTTTACTGGTTAGGGCATAGATTTGGATTACTGTGATATTGAATGGTTTGCCTTGGAAACAAACTGAGATTATTTTTTATCATTCTGTCATTTTTGAGATTGTACCCATATACTCATTTTCAGACTCTTTTGTTGACTATGAGGGCTACTCCATTTCTTCTTGTGCTTCTTGCCCATAGTAGTAGATATAATAGTCATCTGAATTAAATTTCCCCGTTCCAGTACATTTTAATTCCCTGATTCCTAGAATGTCGATGTTCACTCTTGCCATCTCCTGTTTGACTGCTTCCAATTACCTGATTTATGGACCTAACATTCCAGGTTCCTGTGAAATATTTTTCTTTACAGCATTGGACTTTGCTTCTATCACCAGGAACATCCACAACTGGACGCTGTTTTTGCTTTGGCTCCAATCTCTTCATTCTTTCTGGAGTTATTTCTCCACTCTTCTCCAGCAGCATATTGGGCACCTACCATCTTGGGGAGTTCATCTTTCAGTGCCATATCTTTTTGCCTTTTCATTCTGTTCATGGATTTCTCAAGGCAAGAATACTGGAGTGGTTTGCCATTTTCTTCATGTTTTGTCAGAACTCTCCACTGTGACCCATCTCTTGGGTGGCCCTATACAACATGGCTCAATTTCATTGAGTTAGACAAGGCTGTGGTCCATGTGATCAGTTTGGTTAGTCTTCTGTGATTGTGGTTTTCCACAATTGTGTCTGCCCTCTGATGGAGAAGGATAAGAGGCTGATGGAAGCTTCCTGATACTGCTGTCTTGTAGCTGTGCTCTTTCTTGTGTAGCCATTCTCATGCCCCTAAGACAAATATTTTGGCCGACATATCAGCCCACTACAGATATTGTTCTGCACACAGAACAACTCCTTACAATTCCCACATAATCCTTTGCTAGCTCAAGGAAGTAGTGTACATGTGCATTCCATTTGCCTCAGATGTTTGCCTTTGTTCCTGATTTCTGGTCTTTGTGATACTCCATTGAGCTGTCAGATAAGCTTCTAATATAGATACTCTCAGCAGTTTCCTCAGGGAATTACTCTTTCACAAGCTCTCCCTGCACTGTCTTTCATAATCCTGTGTGTTTGTGAAAATTATTTCAGTGTGACTCCAACAGAGGAGGGCATGGTAGCCCACTCTAGTATTCTTGCGTGGAGAATCTCATGGACAGAGGAGCCTGGTGGACTATATAGTCCATAGGGTTGCAGACTCTTTGCAACTTAGCATGCAAACATTCATGGTAGCCCTATTTTTACCTCCGTATTGTTCTCCATAGTGACTGTACCAATTTACACTCTCATTAATGGTTAAAAGGGTTCCCTTTTCTCCATACCCTTTCCAGCATTTATTGTTTGTGGACTTTGATGATGGCCATTCTGACTGATGTGAGGTGATACCTCACTGTAGATTTGCTTTGCATTTCTCTGATAATTAAAGATGTTGATTGTCTTTTCCTGTACCCCTTGCCCATCTGTATGTCTTCTTTGGAGAAATGTCCGTTTAGGTCTTCTGCCAGTTTTTTGATGAGTTGTGTTTTTGATATTCAGCTGTATGAGCAGTCTGTAAATTATGGGCTGCCCGTTTGTAAATGCTGCGCCAGATCTCAAAGCACTCACTAGCGGAGCACACAAGACCCTCATGGAGGCGCAGGCTACTCTGCCTGACTGTCCAGTTTCATTTCACACTCCTGCCAACATCCATGTATTCAGCAAGTGTTTATGATTCCTACTCCATTCTAAGTATGTTCTAGGTGCTGAGGATATAGCAGAGAACAAAACAAAGTCCCTGCCATCGGGGGACTTATGTTCTAGTTGGGGGAGACAGACACAAGTGAAGGTACAAAGTGACAGATGGCTCCAAGTGCCATAGGGAAAATCAGCAGGGTAAGCTCCTGCCTGGCAGCTTGCAGAACACTTCTTGCTTTCCTTTTCTGCTCTGTGTCTGCTGGGAATGACTCTCCCTTCCTTGGGGCTTAGGTGCTCGAGACCTAATAAGCATCACAACCTCTGAAATATTTTCTCTGACCCCCACCCTGCGCATGGAACATCGGTGACCCCCATCCTGGTTTCTCTGGCACCTGTCCCTGCTCTCACCACAAGGTTTAAGTATATAATTACTTTTCAGTATCTCCCGCAAGATAGTGTGTAATCATTCGAGGGCTTCTGAATTTAGGGGCAGCTTTTTAATAAGTGTAGAATACTGTCTTGTATTATCAGTGAGTCAAAGGAGGCAAAGCTTACTTTACCTGTTTGTGAAACAGATAGTAGTATACCCATCATGTTTGCACATGCACATATCATATTTGTACATTCATATATGCATATTCATACCACATCCACACACACAAGATGAATATATGTCCTGTGCCAACAGGCTGGGACTTAACCATGTGTACTTACACTATATGACTTAGGTAAACAGGATGCGTATTTATGACTGACAATCATCTAACACTGAGTGCTGCTCCTGGCACAGCTCCACCTCTGACCAGCGTGTCTGACTTGCTGAGCGCTGCGGTCGCATCTGGCTGCCACCGCCTGAGTTTCCGTGGTTAAAGCCTCCTTTGTCTAAACTTCTGAGAACCCCAGTGCCAGTGCCTAGAGACTGGCTTGGTTTTCTAGAAGACGCAGGGTTGGGGCTCCCTCTGCCCGTGTGTTGCCACCCCTGGAACAAGATGAGGGCTGATTTTCTGTTTCTTGAGCGGAGCACACACTTGTTCCACTGCACTCCGGAACACCTGAGATCTTGAGCCAGACCACAGAGGGTTATGGGCAGAGCAGCCTCTGATGTGTCTCATCTCTGGAAACCCTGACTTTCAAGCTGAGTCAGAGCCGCCCCAGAAGAAAGTGACCAGGCTTGAACCCTGGATGAGAGGAGGAGGAAGAAGTGGCCTTGGGCAGCTGGCTGGGAAGCTTGTGCCCTGAAAGGGTGGCAGCAGGGAAAGGCTCACCAATGGGCATTACTTGTGTGTACCTTACCTTGGAAGAGGAGGGCTGGTCGTGGATGGGACAGTCGGGGTTGCAGCTGCCGCTGACCTCACTGCTGGGGAACGGGCAGAGCCAGGCCGGCAGGGGTTCTGATCACACCGAGCAAGGGAGACTCAGGTCACAGATCAAATCTGCAGTTTCTCTTCTCTTCAATTGTTTATTTGCTTCCTATGAGCTTTAAGGTGAATGCACCCAAACTTTAAAAAAAAAAATCAGGCTAAATGAGTGAAGCTAACTCTTCAAGTCCCATGTCAGAGTAAACCTCCTCGATGAAGTATTTCCTCTGCTCCCAGCTCTGTCCATTCCTCCACCCTCAGTCCAAGTAGGATTTACCTCCTTTTTAATACAACACTAATTGTAAGGTGCTAGAATATTTATCACACCTGTAATGCAGTTACTGTTACCTGAGAACTTCCCTGCTTCAACGCGGCTTTTCTAACCACGGGGAACGTGAGCTGGAGGACTGGCTTGCTCCGTCTGCCTCCCTAGGTGGGTGGCGAGGGCGCTCAGTGGAGCTCAGTGATGAAGAGAGGAACCAAGGGGCTCCAAGACATGCTCCTTTCCCTGGCCCACTGCTGGTAACCGGCCACCAGTGCTGGCCACATTCAGGGAAGGAGATGGCCAGGAGATCTTTTAAAAATGTTTCAAATAAATGAGGTTGGTAGAACACACAGTATGACATGGCTTCAGAAGTGTATCTTTTTTTTTTTTTTACCATTTGACATTGTTTAATTATTAGGAATATTCAATAGAATGAGTGCTATACATGATCTATAAGTATATACAAACACATTTGTACATACATGCATATTATATATGTATATTTTTAAAGTTAGTATTTTATGGAATCATAACTACTAATAGATGACATCATGACATTACTGTGAAGGCTCTTGACTGCCCCCAACTTTCATAGCCGTTTAATAATCTGAGAGCTACACACAAAGTCCCCACTGGTTGTTTACTGTGTCAATTCCCTGAGGACAGAGTGTCGCTTGTGTCCACTGTATGCCTACAGGGGTTTGTGGTGCCAGGTGCTCAGAGCTATTGATGGAATGACTGATCGACTCCTGGCTTTATGGTGGCACCTCAGTCTAATTTGTTTCTTCTCTCAACTTCAGGTGAGGAGGGGGAATAGGATTGATGATCATCAGGAAATCAATCAGTGAGGGCCATGAGAATTCAAGCCATCTGCCCAAAAAGTAGGATTGCAGTCAGTCATGAAGGTCTAATGTTGTGCTTTTATCAAAGGACTAATGTCCACTCTGTTTGTTCTGGATAAACACAGGGAGGGACAGAAGTCATGGAAAAGGAAGGACCTTGAGATCGGGGATAGCTTTTATTAAAAAAACAAAAAAACTTGGATTTTGAGTGATAGAGAAAATGTGCTGATGATGAACCCTGATTCAGATGTCTTCAGGTGCCTCTAAAATACAAATTATGTTCTGGGGACCTGGAAAGCATTGTGGGAGTTAGAGGAGGTGAAACCTCATCAAAAGCAGTTTCATATTCTCACACTGAATTTCACTGGAAGGTTAGGTGGGTGGAGGTCTCTCTGTCAGCTCAGGATGAGCCCTGCTCTTCTGGTAAGCTCTTCTCTGCCACCCTGCAGCCCTGATTTTTGGGGCAGTGTTGACCTTTCTTCTTCTCATGGACTGGCAAGACTTAGGCCAGTTGCCCCAAACATTGTCACTGCCCTTTCATTAAAGTTCTTACTCTCTTTAAGCAGCCCCAGAGATTTGCACTTTCTCTTGAATTGTTTACTTGCTTCATGTGAACGTTCAGTTGAATGGACCCAAACTTTTTTTTTTAAGACATCAAATTAAGTCAGTGGAGATAATTCTTCAAGTCCCATCCCAGAGTTAACCTCCTCAGTGAAATATTTCTTCTGCTCCCAACTCTATCCATTCATCCACCCTTCTTATTATGGGTTTATTAGGTCTCTTTTGGTTTTAAGTGACAGAAACCCAATTCAAATAGGTTTAGACTTCAAAATAAAGAAAATTTTATGGCCCTTGCAGTTTATAAAATTTAGGGGTAGATCTCCAAGAGTAAGGCCCCCTAGAATCTGATACTCTGGTAGTATCCTCAGGTATTTACCTTTGCCCCTCTCTCAGTTTTGCTGTCTTAGACACTACCACATAGATGACTAGACAAGCAGGTCTAGGCCTCCTCTCTGTGTTACGAGTAACCCCTGAAGAGCAAGAGTACTTCTTTCCTAATAGCTCCAGTAAGGTTCCAGAGCTGCTCAGTAATGTCCTAGCTTGGGGCACTTCGCCAGCTATGACCCAGTCACTAAGGCCACTAAAACTCATGGTTTACTGACCAAGTATGAATCCTGAGTCCATCCTTGCAGCAGGATGGCATCTGGGTAGAATCAGCTATAACTAAACCACAAGAGATAGAGAGGTGGAAAATTTCTCAAAGAAAATTGGACTGTTGTTACCAAAAATGGGGTGATGATTACAGAGTGAATTACATCACAGTGAAAAAGCGCAGGCACTCTGTAAAGATTTCTGCATCCTTCCTACATGCAAGAGTGTTCCTATAGAAACATGTCTTTCCATCTAAGCTTTAAGGGCTGGGCTCCTAAAATTGCGTCTCCCATTCCTCAGTACCCTCCTGGTTCCATTTAAGAGCTGGCATTTTTTTTTTTTAAAAGAAAGTTAGATATTTTCTTGTAGAGGGTGTTCATCAAGAGGGAAAATACCATTCCATTTTTTTTTTTCCAATCCAGTGAAATAATCAAGAAGCACAATCTCTGCTCCTCAGTGAGGACAAACAAAGTTTCTAAAACCATCTGGGAACAAAAGATCATCATAGATTTATCTGAATGGAACCAATATGTCATGTGGTTGGAGCCCCATCTCCAGGGTGATCAGGGTGTTTGGAGCATGTGGTCAGATGTATCTGGCCGTGACGAATGCTGGGAGACTGGAGGTTTTGGCCCTGACTTTGCCACTCACAACCTGGGTGAGACTGAGTAATTCACTTCTTTCCTGGGCTTCAGTTTTCTCATCTATAAATGTTAGGTTTGGGACATTTTCTATCTGGTGTACTCCATTTTATCTCTGAAGTATTTGATTTTTGGTAGATACTCAAAATTCATAATGCTCTTAATTATGGAGTAATTCACTTCTTTTCTGGGCTTCAGTTCTCCTATCTGTAATGTTAGGTTTTGGATGTTTTATCTCTAGTGTACTGCACTATATTTCTAGAGTATTTGATTTTGGGCTGGCATTCAAGTCTGTAATACTCTGGGTTACACCTCCTCCATATTTGTATATGGCAAAACTTAGGCACTGCAAGATTAAATTTTAAAAACACCTTTCTGCTTGATTCAAGAAGAGGAATGTGAGTGA
Source organism: Aepyceros melampus (assembly GCA_006408695.1). Lineage (NCBI taxonomy): Eukaryota > Metazoa > Chordata > Mammalia > Artiodactyla > Bovidae > Aepyceros > Aepyceros melampus. The sequence continues at coordinate 187,839 of SJXQ01006563.1, forward strand.
CAATAATGCTCAACACTTCTTTCAGGACAAGACATGTCACTAAGTCATGGATATCTTCAGATCCAATGTGGCTAGACTTAGTTTCTGGGACATAGTCAACTATCAATTGTCCACTGACATGAAACTGCCCACAAAAATGAGCAGATGCCCCCTGCGTGCCAAAACATGGAGGATATGAGACAGGGAGGGAGAGAGACATTTGTGCATAGGAAACAAGAAATTGTGTCTATTTCATGTTTAATCATTCTGAGATATTGCATTAATAGAAATGAAATACTGCCAGCCACGATGCTCATTTCAGTTTGGAAAGGTCTTTTATCTCAGATTTCCAACTGGACAACTAAGAAGTCATACTGGATGATCACACTGTGCTGAAACCTAAGGCAGGTCCGTGCTAGACACAGAGTGAAAGGAAGAAAGAATGAACTGATGGCTGGATGCTAAGATGAATTTCAGTTCCAGCTCCATGGCCGTGAGCTCAGGGATCTCTCTTCAGGAGGGAAGACAGCGCATAGGTACAGGAAGATGTGAAAAAAAGTGGAGAACACAGAAAATATGTGTCTATAAACTGGTGAAAGGGGGTATGGGACCGGAGAAGAGATGTTGGAACCGAGAGGTCATAATACTTAGCTTCTGCCCCTGAGACCTGTGAAAGGAAGCGCTTCCTGCCACCTCTGACCACTTCCTCAGTGTCCCTCCCACCACAGTTCCCCCACTCTTCAACTCTGTGGAGTTGGAGTTGAAACAATTGACTGAGGAGTGTTGTGGAAATGAAACTGCTTTAGTGGCCATTGTCACTGGGTCCTTGTCTGTGTCTTCATTCTCTGCCCAGCCCTCTCTGGGCCCCCCTTTTGTCCTGTGTGGTGGTATGGGTTAACCTGAGCCCAGGGAGAGTGAGCAGGGCCATTGTAGGCTGTTAAACACACTCACATGTGCACACACACACACATCCTAACTTGTGCATGAACCTGCATTCTGTGTCAGCTGTCAGCATGTAGGTTCACACACAGGTTAGGGTGCAGATGTGAGAGCAGGCCTTGCTGTGCAGGAACAAGGATGGTGCAGAGCTGCAAGATAAAGGAAACCCCAGCCCTTTGCTCTCCCAGCCGGAATCCCTACCCTCAGAGGGTTGGACCCTGAGGAGTGACAGACCCAGGGCTGAGGTCTCCCTTTCTGTACGGTCCAATTACCTTGATATGTGAGTGATGTGATATGTGAAGATGAAGTGCATTGTAGGATTGGGGTTCTCACAAGTTAGGTATCTGCAGAGAGGAAGCTGATTCAGCCAGCAGGTCAGTCACTGTCCTGGAGATGCATTTAGGTATCTCAGTGTACGTGAAAACCAGTTCCATCAGGGGCGGGACAGACCTATTGTGGACAGCAAGATGCAGAGATTAACCTCTGTATGGTGATGGGGGTGGGTTTCTGGAGCTGGCAATAAAAAGACAGGCAGGCTGGCCTCTGCAGTGGTGAAGCATGGAACAGGAGATGCCAGGTAGGTGCCTTAGTAGACCGATGGGGCATTCACCAGGGGACTGGAGCAGTTGCTAGGGCATGGCCCTGGAAGGAGAATCTGGCAGGGCAACAGGCCTAGGGAAGACAACAGTGAGCAAAGCAGGCCCGAGTGTGAGAGGAATGGGCACGAGGGCATGGGGGAATAAAACCCCATTCCTGGATGCAGTGTGTTATGGACACTGGAGCTGGACAGCCTGGGTTTGAACCCAGGCCCTGCCACTCTTTTGAAAAATGATTTAATCTTTCTGAGCTTGCCAATCCCCAATTGCCAATGGGGATATTTAACCTCACTGGGTCATTTTGAGGAACTGATATGATAATCCACATAAAGGATCTGATTCAGTATCTGGATACTCTGTGACACTCAGGATCCTATTTTTTTGGCTACAGTTTATTATTTTATTTTTTTGAATAAGGACTTTCTCAGTTACCCATTGTCTCACAAAAGACACAAGAGCTAAATATTTTTATAGTGGCATACCAGATATACTCTTTTCTAAAAGTTACAGACATATATTCCATTTGATTTTTAGGAAAGGTTAAGAGAATAGATGTTTTATCGGATGCTCACTGTGTATTTTCTCCTTTAATCATCAAACACCATATGAAGTATACTATCATCATTACCCCCATTTTACAGATAAGATATCTAAGGTACAAACATTAAGTAACTTATTCATCATAATGTAGTTTAGTTATAGGTACAGATTTAAGCCCTGGCGTGACACCAGATAAGCAGTGCTGGGGGCACCAGATGGTTGCTGGTTGATAAGAATAAGGGTATGAAGCTAGAGCACAGCCTGTAGCCCCAAGGTGACAGGAGAGCAGGTCTCCTGTTATTTCCTGTTCAGAAGTCGGTCAGGTCCCAGAGCGCAGCCTGCAGTGTCACCACCTGTAACATGCAGTAAGTTTTGGGTGAAGAGGGTAGGTGGATTATGGAGCCATTGGGTCACCAGAGTTGAGAAGTTGTCTGCCCTCTCTGGCTCCTTGTTGCTTAAGGACTGATGCTCCGGCGTGCTGACTCGGGGCTGGCCAGCCCACGGCACATGTGAAGGACCAGATGGCTCCAGGCAGTAAGTGCTGTAACTGTGTTCTTCTGGGTCTTGGTTTTTGTCAGCTGCAGCTGATTTTCTGAGGATTTAGTTTCCTATTTGGAAGGGAGATGCATTAAGTCTATTTTGGACTGATTTTCAAGAGCAGCAGCTTTCAGCATTTCAGTTTTAGTTTTCTGGATGACTTTGTGCTATGGGCACGGGATCTTGGGAATCTGATCATGCCCAGTGTCCCTGCACCTCTCTCCCTCTCTTTGTCCTTCTTCTTACCAGTCCCTCCAGTTTCCTCTCTCCCCCCAGTTTCCAGCCTCCCTTTCCTCACTAAATCTTCATCTTCTGGCTCGTGGCTCTTTCACCTCCACCTTCCTCTGTCCACACCTTTTCCTGTCTGTCATTTGATCTTTTAACCAACTTCTCCCTCATCATAGAACTATAGTCTTTGGAGTAGAGGGGACCTCAGAACATCTAGTGCAGCCTGAGCCCCAGCTCTCCGCCAGCTCATCATTATCCCAAGCTTAGGAATCTCCTGGAACTGGGAACTGACCGCAGCCCAGGGTGGCTCGAGCCGGTTTGCAGCGCTGTGACTGTAAACACAGTGGGGCTCCACTGATGGAAGTTGTTCCCTCTGCCTCTGAGGAAGTGGAACCTTCTCCTGTTTGGTACTAGTTCTCCACAGGTCTATCTAGACAAGCAACACTCAGGGGGTATTTATTGAACATTTCCTGTGTGCCCGCCTCTGGGCTAGAGGTTACAGATTGCAAAGTTGACTTGAAAGTGTCTCAAGAGTTAAGATGCTTGTGTTTAGGAAATAGACTAGATTTAGGAAATAGACTAGATTTAGGAAATAGACTAGACCAGTGACTGGTGTGTTAAGTGCTATAACAAACAAGCTGCAGGAACCGTGAAGGAGGAGGAATTCACTGTGCCTGGGAAGGCCTCACAGAGGAGCTGATGTCTGAGCTGACTTTGGGAAGGAGAGTTTACCAGGCAGGACTTGGGATATGGGGCTCCACCAGGCAGCTTGACTAAGATAAAATAGAGTGAGGTATTTAACTGGAAGGAGTGAAGGAATGGGTTGGACTGATAGATTCCCTAGAAGACTGAAAAAGATATCACGTGTAACATGATGTAGAAACCACACACAGGGTGGTGCAAGGAGGTCAGGGAGCAGGAACCCTGAGGAGTAGAGGTGTGGGGGTCCAGCACTTCCTGTTGTGAGAGGACAGCCTTGCTGGGTTCTGGTTACCTCTTCTGTTGATAGAGGCGACAGCGATACCAGGCTGTCTTATGGTGGGGAGAGTAGGGGGTGGAGTCTGAGTATTCAGTCCAGGTCTCAGTCGTGGACTATAGTGCATTTAGGGAAGTAAGGTGAGCTAAACAGTTGTGCGTGTGGCTTCAGAGACAGGTAGACCTTATAAAACAGGAGGCATGGAGAAGTGGGGACTAGGAGTTTAAAAGTGAGAACGAGAAACTTCCACATGGAATTCAGGTTCCCTAGAATGATAAATAGGGATTTTGATGGTATGTATTTGGGGAGGGGAACTTATTTGTCAAAGGCATGTGAGAATTTGCAGGGATGAGGGGGCAGTGTGAGAAGAAAAACCTAGAGTCACAGTGTGGTCTGGTAGGAAGACCTGAATTCATGTCTCAGCCTCTTCATAGGTTATTTAGCCTCTCAAATCATTTGTAAAATGGAGATGAGATAATTCTTATCATGGAGGGCTGCTTGAGGGTAAAATAAGGTAATGTATAGAGTTCCTGCTTCCATGGTGGCTCAGACGGTGAAGAATCTGCCTGCAATGCTGGAGACCTGGGTTTGATCCCTGGGTTGGGAAGACCCTCTAGAGGAGGAAATGGCATTCCACTCCAGTATTCTTGCTTGAAGAATCCCCATGAACAGAGGAGCCTGGCAGGCTACAGTCCAGGGGATCGCAGAGTCAGACACAACTGAGCGACTAAGCACAGCACAGCATAGAGTTCTAGCTCAGCCCCTAGCATACTTGCTAAATAACTTGTTTCTTTCCTTCCCTTTTTCCTCCCCACCCATCCCAACAGAACACTGAGTAAGTGGTTGACCAGGAGGAACAGGAAAAACTGGATGAATTTGAGGAGGGCTTCCCAGGTGGCGCTAGTGGTCAAGAGCCCGACTGCCAGCGCAGGAGACATAAGACACGAGGGTTGATCCCTGGGTTGGGAAGATCCCCTGGAGGAGGAAATGGCAACCCACTTCAGTATTTTTGGCTGGAGAATCCCATGTACAAAGGAACCTGGTGGACTACAGGCCATGGAGTCAGACATAACTGAGGCAGTCAGTCAGTTCAGTCGCGCAGTCGTGTCCGACTCTTTGCGACCCCATGAGTCACAGCACGCCAGGCCTCCCTGTCCATCACCAACTCCCGGAGTTCACTCAGACTCACGTCCATTGAGTCCATGATGCCATCCAGCCATCTCATCCTCGGTCGTCCCCTTCTCCTCCTGCCCCCGATCCCTCCCAGCATCAGGGTCTTTTCCAATGAGTCAACTCTTCGCATAAGGTGCCCAAAGTACTGGAGCTTCAGTTTTAGCATGAAAATGACCATGGGGACAGGACTCACCAAATTAGGAGCTCCTGAGGAGTTACGTATGACCACGGCTTTGTCTTTGCACCCTTCCATGCTGCTTGGCTCCCGTTAGGTGCTCAAGACATGTATGGATAGAATTGAACAGAAAGAAATGCTTCCTGTGTTTCATTTCCAGATGTAGAAGGTGTGGTGGGGAAGCACCAGGAGATAGAGTGGGATTTCTTCCCAGTTCTTCTTCCATACTGGTTGTGGTTTGGGGAGAATCCTCCTACTCCTTTTGAGCTCAGGTCCAAATCTGTGAAGTTAGGGACATGAATCAGTCAGCTCTTCCCTATTTCAGCATTGAGATCCTAGGTCTTTACTGTAAGGTTTCAGATTGGTCAGACATCGCTAGTTTGCAAAGAAAGCTCAGTGGAGAGCACCTCATTTATCAAATTGCAAACTGCTACAAGGCCTAGGGCTTTTCACTTACTGGGCTGTGGCTGTCCCACTGTCGGTAATAGACAGCAAAACATATCCAGACTCAGAGGCAGTATGCTCAAATTTTATTCTTATGAGACCCTGAGGTTAGAAGGCTCTTCCAGCTGCATAGCCCTGACTAACATCTGCTAGACGCTCAAAGGAAACAGTGGGTGACAAAAACAACGACTTTGACATTTAAGTCAGTCCTTAGTGTATGTGACCTTCCCACAAACCCACCATGGCACCATGACAAATGTGAAGAAGCGTTTCAGACATCAGTAAGGGTTCTTAAAAGAGCCCACAAGACCTAGGTCTTTCCAGTCTTTTTTCACTTCCAGTTAATTATTGAGCTGTAACTGGCATATAGCATTGTATATGTTTACGGTGTACATCATGATGGTTTGACATCATTATGAAGACATCATGAAATAATTATATACATTATATATACATCATGAAATAATTATCACAAGTTTAATGAACATCCATAATCTTTTATAGATGCAGAATTTAAGAAATAGAAAAAAGTTTTTTCCTTATGATGAAAACTCTTGGGATTTGCTCTCTTAACAACGTTCATATATAACACAGTGAAAGTGAAAGTTGCTCAGTGTGTCTGACTCTTTGCCACCCCGTGGACTACAGCCTGCCAGTCTCCTCTGTCCATGGAATTCTCCAGGCAGGCAAGAATATAATAAAGTGGGAAGCCGTTTTCTTCTCTAGGCGATCTTCCTGACCCAGGAGTCGATATATAACATACAGCAGTAATTATATTTATTATGTTGTGTACTATATCCCTCATACTTATATTTATCTTACAGCTGGGAGTTTGTCCCTTTTAACTGCCTTCATCCACCAAAACCTCCTCCCACCGAAACCCTGCCTCTTGTAAGCACAAATCTGACCTCTTTTTCTGTGAGTTTGTTTGCTTTTAAAGTATAATTGAGCTACAATACCATGTTAGTTTCTATTATTTGATATTTCTGTATGTACTAAAATGGTCACCACGATAAGTCTGGGTACAATACGTCAGCATACAATGATACTGCATGATTCTTGACTATAGACTCCTCACTGTACACTTCATACCTGTGACTCATTTATTTTGCAGCTAGAATTTTGTACTTAATCTCCCTTACCAATTCCTCCTTACCTGCCCCAGCCCTCCTCTTCTCTGGCAGCCACCTGTTTTTGCTCTGTATATTGGATTCTGTTTCCATTTGTTCATTTGCTCTTTTTTAAAAATTTATTTATTTAACTGGGGGATAATTACAATACTGTGATGCTTTTTGCCATACATGAATCGACCTTAGATATATGTGTCCCCTCCCTCTTGATCCCCCCTTCCACCTCCCTCCCCACCCCACCCCTCAAGGTTGTCACAGAGCGCCAGCTTTGGGTTCCCTTTATCATACATCCAACTCCCACTGGCTATCTGTTTTACATATGGTATTGTATATGGTGGTGGTGGTTTAGTCACTAAGTCATGTCTGACTCTTTTGAGCCTATAGACTGTAGCCCCCTAATCTCCTTTGTCCATGGGATTTTCCAGGCAATATGTTTCACTGCTGTTCTCTCAAATTATCTCACCTTCTCCTTCCCCCACTATGTCCAAACATCTGTTCTTTATGCCGTGTCTCCTGCTTTGTTTTTTAGATTCCACATAATAAGTGAAGTCAGATAGCATTTGTCTATCTCCGCATGTCTTATTTTACTTAATACCCTCTAGGTTCATCCATGTTGTCACAGATGGCAAGATTTCATTCTTTTTTATGGCTAATTTTCCCTTATATATATCTTTCTTATCCATTCATCTGTTTCTGGGCACTTAAGTTACTTCCATATCTTGGCAGTTGTAAAAAAAGGTTGTAGTGAACATAGGGGTTCATATGTCATTTTGAATTAGTTGTTTCCTTTTCTTCAAATAAATACCCAGGAGTGGAATTGCTGGGCCGAAGAATTGATGCTTTTGAACTATGGTGTTGGAGAAGACTCCTGAGAGTCCCTTGGACTGCAAGGAGATCCAACCAGTCCATTCTGAAGGAGATCAGCCCTGGGATTTCTTTGGAAGGAATGATGCTAAAGCTGAAACTCCAGTACTTTGGCCCCCTCATGCGAAGAATTGACTCATTGGAAAAGACTCTGATGCTGGGAAGGATTAGGGGCAGGAGGAGAAGGGGACGACTGAGGATGAGATGGCTGGATGGCATCAAGGACTTGATGAATGTGAGTCTGAGTGAACTCCGGGAGATGGTGATGGACAGGGAGGCCTGGTGTGCTGCAATTCATGGGGTCACAAAGAGTCAGACACGACTGAGCGACTGAACTGAACTGAACTGATGGTAGTTCTATTTTTAATTTTTAAAGGAATCTCCATACTGATTTTCATAGGAGCTGCACCAGTTTACAGTTATGTCCACAGTGCATGGGTGGGAGTTCTCTTTTCTTCATGTCCTTCCAAACACTTATTATTTGTTGTCTTTTTGATAATAGCCATTCAGACAAGTATGAGATAATTTCTCACTGAGGTTTTGACTTGCATTTCCCTAATGATTAGTGATATTAAACATCTTTTCATGTGCCTGTTTGGAAAAATGTCTGTTCAGATCCTCTGCCCGTTTTCAATTGGTTGGATTGTTTGTATTTTTGATGTTGATTGTGTGTTTTATAAATATGTGTGTGTGTGTGTGTGTGTGTGTATCATATATATATATATATATAAACCCCTTATTAGATATATTCTTTGCAAATATCTCCTTCCACTCACTCCCATTTAGTAGGTTGACTTTTCATTTTGTTGATAGTTTTCTCCATTATGCAAAAGCCTTTTAGTTTGATATAGCCTCATTTGTTTACTTTTGGTTTTGTTTCCATTGTCTGGGGGGACATATACAAAGAAAAAACAAATTCTACCATGACTGATGCCAAAGAGCTTATAGTTTTTTATAGAAATTTTATTGTTTCAGGTCTTCAATCTTTAATCCATTTCAAATTTATTTTTGTGCTTTGAGAGAGGAATCTAGTTTGAGTTTTGTACTTTAAGAGAGTAATCCAATTTGATTCTTTTTCATGTAACTGTATAGTTTTCCCAACACCATTTATTGAAGATGCTGTCTTTTCTCCACCATATATTCTTGCTTCCTTTTTTCATAGATTAATTACCCATAAAAATGTGGGTTCGTTTCTAGGATATCTTTTTTCCCACTGAATTATGTGTCTGTTTTTGTGCAGGACCATATCTTTTTGATTACTCCAACTTTGAAGTGTAGTTTGTAACCAGGGAGCATAATACTTCTAGTTCTACATTTTCTTTCTTAAGATTGTTTTGACTATTTGGGATCTTTTGTGTTTCCATATAGATTTTAGAATTATTTTCTTCTAGTTCTGTGAAAAATGCCATTGATATTTTGCTGGGGATTGCATTGAGTCTGTAGATTACATTGGGTAATATGCTGTTTTTAACCATATTAATTCTTCCAATTTATGAATATTGGCTATCTTTTCATCTGTTTGTGTTGCCTTCAATCTCTTTCAACAGTGTCTTACAGTTTTCTGAGTACCATTCTTTTACTGCCTTAGTTAGACTTATTTTTATTCTTTTGCAGTGGTTGTAAATGGGATTGTTTTCTTAATTTCTTTTTTGATAGTTTCTTGTTAGGAAATAGAAGTGTGACAGAATCTGTATATTAATGTTATACTCTGCAACTTTACTGAATTCATTGATGAGTTCTAGTATTTGTGTGTGTGTGTGTGTGTGTGTGTGTGTGGTATCTTTAGGATTTTCTGTGTATAGTATCATGTCACCTGCAAAGAGTAACAGTTTTACTTCTTCCTCTCCCATTTGGATTCCTTTTATTTCTTTTTATTGTCTGAGTGCTGTGGCTAGGACTTCCAACAGTATGGTGAATACAAGTGGTGAGTGTGGGCATCCTTGTCTTGTTCCTGATCTTAAATGAAATTTTCTCAGCTTTTCACTGTTGAGCATAATTTTGGCTGTCGGCTGATCATACATGGCCTTTATTATGTTTAGGTATATTCTCTCTTTAGCTACTTTGTGAAAGATTTTTTTTTATCATAAATAGATGTTAAATCTCTCTCTCTCTGCATTTATGGAGATGATCATATGATTTTTATTCTTTAATATGTTAATATGGTATATCACATTGATTGGTTTGTGGATACTGAACCATCCTTGGATCCCTGATAGTCAACCACTTGATCATGGTATAAGATCCTTTTAATGTATTGTTGAATTTGGTTTGTTAGTATTTTGTTGAGGATTTTGGCATCATGTTCATCAGTGATACTGGCCTGTAATTTTCTTTTTTGTGTGATCTCTTTGTCTAGCTTTTGTATTAGGATGATTCTGGCCCCTCATAGAATGAGTTAAGAAGCTTTCCTTCCTTTCCAAGTTCTTGGAATAGTTTGAGAAGAATAGGCATTAACTCTTCTCTAAACATTTGGTAAATTTAATCTGTAAAGCCATCCAGTTTTTTTTTTTTTTAATTCCTAATTCAGTTTTATTACTAGTAGTTGATCTGTTCATATTTTCTATTTCTTCCTGGTTCTGTCTTGAGAGAGTGTCCATTTTTTGGTGTTCAACTGTTTATGGTAATCTCTTATGATCCTTTGCATTTCTGTGGTATTGGCTGTAACTTCTCCTTTGTCCCCCTGGTTTTATTGATTTGGGCCCTCTTCTGATGTCTAGTGGAGAAGGCATAGGCACCCCACTCCAGTACTCTTGCCTGGAAAATCCCATGGATGGAAGAGCCTGGTAGGCTGCAGTCCATGGGGTTGCTAAGAGTCGGACAGAACTGAGCGACTTCACTTTCACTTTTCACTTCCATGCATTGGAGAAGGAAATGGCAACCCACTCCAGTGTTCTTGCCTGGAGAATCCCAGGGACAGGGGAGCCTGGTGGGCTGCCGTCTATGGGGTCACACAGAGTCAGACACGAATGAGGCGACTTAGCAGCAGCAGCAGCTTGATGTCTGGATAAAGGTTTGTAAATTTTGTTTACCTTTTCAAAGAACCAACTCTTAGTTTAATTGATCTTTCTATTAGTTTTTTGGTCTCTGTTTCATTTATTTCTGCTCTGATCTTTATTATTTCTTCAGAAATTCTCAGTCTTAATAGATACTGTCCTTTCCTATCTCCTACTGGCCTATAGGCAGTGGATTTTCAGCCCTATATACTTGGGAGCACTGCTTACAGAGCAGTCTTGTTTCTTAATCCCTCTTACATTGTATCCTTTCTGGATTAGAATTTTGGCTCAATACCAACAGGCTGTGTGACTTCAGGCAAGTCCTTTAATCTATTTAAGTGTTAGTTTCTTCATCTATATTCATATAATCACCATACATTTATTGAGTGCCTCTAATACCAGGCACTATTCTTGGCTTGGAATATTTATTCATTTGTCTTTGAGAAATTAAAGCAATTGTTTACTGATAAGATTTAGGGAACCAATGTATGACCTCCAACACTGTTCCCAGTTGTACACTGTGTATTTCTGTGTTTGCATACATAGACTGAGAGGGAGATATGGTCAGTAAGCAGAGCCATACCTAACTTACCAGGTCAAGGTCAGCCACCAGGGTTCTAACTGCAGGAGAAATGATGAACCTCCTGAGAGAAATAGTAATACAATGAAATGGTATTAAAACCTTTGAGCAAGAGAGATGATGGAGTCTCTCCCTGGCTTCTTGGGACATACTTTGGTGGAAAGGAGGTCATCTGGAGGCAGGAAAGACCAATGAGTGCTTGGGATCCAGTTGGATTATTAATGGTAACAGGTGCCTTTGGTAGTAAGTCTGTTTCCTTTCAAATGTCTTTTGGCTTGTCTCAGGTTTAAAAGCCAAAATCAGATGGGAAATTTAGGAAGTGAAACATAATTGGAGCATTCTGTAAAATCACTTTATGAGGAGCCTGTAAAGAATTTCAGCATTTATTTATTGAGTGCATATTAGTTTCCAGGCACTGTGCTGGGCTGGGTGTACAATTGAATGCAATGTGATTTTATACCTCCTATCAAATAGCGATAAGTACCCAAAGAGGGGGAAAAAGTCCCAGAAAGAGAACAGTAGCTGGAATTATCTCCTTTAGATGAAGTGTCTAGTGATGACCTCTTTGAGAAAGTGATATGTAGTTTAAGATTGAAGGGTTCTGGCACCTGGTCAGATAAAAGGGGGGCAGAGCTGTGGTAAAGAGCTTTCCAGGCACCATCGTAGGCATAGGTCCTGACGTAAGGAAGAATTTGCCTCATCTGATGAACTGAAAGCCCAGTGTGGCCTGTATGTGGTGAGAGAGGAAGGGAGTGGAAAGGGTTAAGCTGGAGAGCTGGGAAGAGCCCAGATAATGCAGGGTCTTGGAAGTCATGATAAAGTGTTCAGATTTTATTCTAAAGGCAATGGGCAGCCACTGAAGTGTTACTTTTAAGAAGCAGACTTACATGATCAGATTTACACTTGCATCAGTGACAGCTTTAGAAGTGACATGACCCACCTCAGTGGAAGATGAAGAAATACAATGTTGTCATGATTCCATAATAAGTCAATGACAGGCTGATAGCACATGTAGAGTATTATCAGGCTATGGAGCATATAACATTGCTGAATGAGGCTGCAATAGAACCTTAATTCCCACTAAATAGTCCTGTTCATGACCTGGGACCCTCTTGGAATTATTAATTCAGCCAACATATGTTGAGTTTTTACCCAGTGATCTTGAACAAAACAGACATGTGTGCCACGTGTAATTTGTTAGTACTCATACTACCCTTGTATCTTTATCCTCTTCCCCGTTCCCAGGAGCATAAAGCTGAGAAATGACAATTCTTCCACTCCATTGCAAGTGAGATTCCAGTTGGATTCCGCCAATGAGAAGCAATTCCATGAGATTTGGAAAGTAATGGAGGAGAAGGCACTGGTTGTCACAGTAGTTACTGAATAGTGTCTGGGGACAGCAGAAGTGGTTTGGGGTTTTCCTACAGCTTTCTGCTATTTACCTAAGAATCACCAATATCAGTGTTGTTGGAAGCTGAAAGCATTGGTTGTAGCATGAGTCTGAACTTCAAAGTTTCCTAAATTTGTTCTTGCTGACTTTTGTTTGCCCAGTCTTTACTTCCTGTATTAATCCTTTCCCCACTTTGCATACTTAGAATGGCTTCTGTTTTTCTGTACAGACTCCAACTGATACACAAAAGACAGGGAAAAAACGAGAATAGTCTTGACATCCAATAATACTGTTGCATGGAGTGGCAGGGATGAAGGATACTTTCGGCTCCGTCGCTACTGTCATCCACGTCTCCAGGTTGTCCCCATTCAAGATGCTGTGACCTGGAGAAACAAGAGCTGTGCTTGATCGCTTATTCTCTAATTCAGTCTTTTATACTAAAAAAGAGCATCAAAGTTACCTTTATCTGAGAGACAAGAGATCAAATTGAAGCACAGAGAAAGTTATGATCATCCACCTCCTGAGGTGAGTTAAAAAGCCTTCAATATCTTACAGATTTTCCTGAGCTGATCAGATTGTGAAGTGGGAGTAGAAAAGGGCCACCAATAAAAAGAATAGAAAAAGCACACTCTTTGCAGATCAAATAGACTTAAATGTGACTGAAGCCTGGCTCAACCTCTTGCCAGGTTTACTTTTCTTCTCTGAATCTAATTATTCATCTATAAAGATAATATACTCATTTTCATGGACTTATTCTGCATATTAATGATGATGATACATAATAATTACTGCTAACAGTTGTAAGACATGTCTGTATTCCAGACACTCTCCTAAGTGCCTCATGTGAATCAACTCATTTAATTAATCCTCACAATAACACTAGAGGCAATGGATATAAAGAATATAGCAGAGCTGACAAGATGACTTATGAACATGGGTTTCTGACTCTGACCCTTGAAACAACTCCAAGAAACAGGCAGTGTCTTGATGGGCCTGAGAAACTAACATCAACCTGAGAAGGTCTTGAGGGGAGAAGAAGGGGTGGCCGCATCTCAGGGTACATGTGTGTGTACGTTTACAGCAGCTCAGGGAGAAGAGGGTCAATGCCACACGGAGATGGGCCAGGCCAGAGCTTTATGATTCTGTGTGTTTCTCTTTCCTATCTTGCTTGGTTGTCATTTTGAGGCAGATAAACAGCAGTGGATGCCCAGAAGCACTAGGGGAAATATCCATATAGTGCTGGAATCTGGCTGAGATGGGGAGGAGGAGTCAATAGCAGGTATAGATAAATGACTCCAGCTGAGGAAGAAAATCTCTTAAAAGAAAGAGCAATGTCTACCAAGGGCAGACCCTCGGTAGATTTTCCTTGGCAAGGTAGGTGACAAACAGGGGATGACTTACCCCAGATTATAATGTCAGAGGCTCTTCCTCCTAAGGAGAGATGCACTGCCAACTCCCTAAGCAGACTAGGAAGGGCACGAATTACTCCTGGATTCCTGGGCGTTAGCCACTTCCACCTCTCCCTGCCTCTAGCTCCCACACACATGCTTCACATTATGCTCCATGAGAACAGAAACTTGCAGGAATGTGTTAGCTCGCAAGGAAAAGTGATCAGACATATGAGGAACACAGTGCTCTAAAAGAATGACAACACTAAACAAGTTATAGCAGGCAAAGAAAATTAACAGACCGTAGAAAATAAGTTTAAAATAAGCATGAGAAATACCTTCCAAAAATACGAAGGTAAAATACCGACAACATTAATCAAGGGAAACAATTCAAAGAAGAACTGGTGGGAAATATTGGATTTTAAAAAATGTTATAGTTGAAATAAAATCTAAATGAATTTGTTAAATTTTAGAAAAGATATAGCTGAAGAATGTATTGGATGTATTACTGAGCTGGAAGATATCGGAAAACTTCAGAGCATCAAAAAAGTAGATAAAAAATTTGAAAGAAATCTTACTTGCAAATCTTTGGGGGAAAAAATGTCAGATTTATGTATATCCAGCTAAATTACCATTTAAATACTAGTACAAAGGAACTGTAAGGATATGTCACAACCCAGAATTAAAATTCTAGGCAGCAGGAACATGACGAAGGAGATGGTAGGGAATGGGACTATAGTTTGCTCTCCTGTGAATTTACGTTATGTCGACTACTTCAGTGGACTTCCTTGCCCTCTGGCTTCTGATTGAATTTGCCTAATGGGAAGCTCCAGCAGAAGAGAAGGATCTATCCTATAGCGAAAGTGAAGTGAAAGTCGCTCAGTTGTATCTGACTCTCTGCGACCCCATGGACTGTATAGTCCAAAGTCAATGGAATTCTCCAGGCCAGAATACTGGACTGGGTAGCCTTTCCCTTCTCCAGGGGATCTTCCCAACCCAGGGATCAAACCCAGGTCTTCTGGATTGCAGGCGGATTCTTTACCAGCTGAGCCACCAGGGAAGCTCTTGTAGTAGGATAGTTATTTATTCTCCAGGTACACCTTGGACTGGCTGCAATTCTTGACTCGAAGTCACAAGTCCTGTTAGACTGTCTTCTCCATACAAGTCTGTCCTTCTTAGGTTCCAATAACTTATCATTCTTCTTAACTAGTGGTCATAACAACCCTGTTCCTTCTAGTGCTAGAAGAGTATACCGTTTTCTTTTTTATTTCCCTACACCTTACTTATATGGTTATCCTTTTTGCTAAGTCCTTCTCAAGCTATCCTAATTTCTGTTCCATCTGTTTGCTGATGAGATTCTGATGATATAAGAGGAAACTTTATTGACAGAGTTATATATTAAAAACAAAACCTTAGAAAAATATCATACTTATTATGAGAAACTTTAGAACAGTCTCTCTGTGATTAGGACAAGAGATAGATACCCAGAATCACAATTAATGTTTTATATAGTTCTTGAGGTTTGGGACAATCCAAAAGGAAAAGGAAAAGAATGAGGCATAGGATTAGAAAGGGAGATTAGAATTTATCATTTTATCCACTAATAATGTTATGTATATAGGAAAGAAAACCCCAGGAGTCAAATAGGCACACTATCAGAAATAAAGAGAGTTCCATAAGTTTACAAGAGTCTAAATTATTACAGAATGAAGAGCATTTATGTAAACCAGTTAGAGTCATTTGCAACAACAAATGACTACGAACAAAGCTAGTAAGGTGATGGAATTCCAGATGAGCTATTTCAAATCCTAAAAGATGATGCTGTGAAAGTGCTGCACTCAATATGCCAGCAAATTTGGAAAACTCAGCAGTGGCCACAGGACTGGAAAAGGTCAGTTTTCATTCCAATCCCAAAGAAAGGCAATGCCAAAGAATGTTTAAACTACCACACAATTGCATTCATCTCACACACTAGCAAAGTAATGCTCAAAATTCTGCAATCCAGGCTTCAATAGTATGTGAACCATGAACTTCCAGATGTTCAAGCTGAATTTAGAAAAGGCAGAGGAACCAGAGATCAAATTGTCAATGTTGGCTGGATCATTGAAAAAGCAAGAGAGTTCCAGAGAAACATCTACTTCTGCTTTATTGACCATGCCAAAGCCTTTAACTGTGTGGATCACAACAAACTGTGGAAAATTCTTAAAGAGATGGGAGTATCAGATGACCAGACCTGCTTCCTGAGAAACCTGTATGCAAGTCAGGAAGCAACAGTTAGAACTGGACATGGAACAACAGATTTGTTCCAAATTGGGAAAGGAGTATGTCAAGGCTGTATATTGTCACCCTTCTTATTTAACTTATATGCAGAGTACATCATGCGAAATGACAGGCTAGATGAAGCACAAGCTGTAATCAAGATTGCTGGGAGAAATATCAATAACCTCAGATATGCAGATGACACCACCCTTATGGCAGAAAGCAAAGAAAACTAAAGAGCCTCTGATGAAAGTGAAAGAGGAGAGTTAAAAAGCTGACTTAAAACTCAGCATTCAAAAAACAAAGATCATAGCATTCAGTCCCATCACGCCCATTTTTATAGATAAGAAAACTGTGGCTCAGAGGAGGGAAAGTGACCTGTCCAGCTCACATAACTAACAAGTGCAAAAGCTGGGATTTGAACTCAGGAAATCTCACAACAGAAGCACACAATCCCAGCCATTTATTTAACCTCCTCATACATTGATATGAATCTTTGCCATTCTCAGGAAAATTTTTATAGTTTCAAAATATGATTCTATACAACTGCTATTAAGAATTACTTCAGGATACTTTAAGGGTTGTGTTTTGGTTGTACATAAGGTGGAACTCTTAAAATTATGTTTTTTGATTATTAATTATAAACTTACTATTTTTTTTTGCTTATGAAGAAACCCATATGTGAATTTAAAAGCATGTTAACTCTGCCCACCTGTAAAAGGATAAGAACATTGTGCCATGTTAGGAAAATTAAAAAGGAGGAAGTCTTGTTTAGGCTTCAGAAGCAGAACAGGCTTCTGACCAGCTTCTCACCTACCTGGACTCTGCCCAGATTCCATGCCTGCCTGCATGCACAGCAAGTAAGGCAGAACTTTAGATAAGAAAGGGAGCAGGTCTTGGAATTCTAGAGCCCCTGACAGTCAACAAAATCCACCCCGGGGCCCAACAAAATCCTAAAATGCACAAGGTGAAACAGTCGCTCAGTTGTGTCCGACTCTTTGCGACCCCATGGACCGCAGCATGCCAGGCCTCCCTGTCCATCACCAACTCTTGGAGTTTACTCAAACTCATGTCCATCGAATTGGTGATGCCATCCAACTATCTCATCCTCTGTCGTCCCCTTCTCCTCCTGCTGTCAATCTTTCCCAGCATCAAGGTCTTTTCAAATGAGTCAGTTTCTTCGCATCAGGTGACCAAAGTATTGGAGCTTCAGCTTCAGCATCAGTCCTTCCAATGAATATTCAGGACTGATTCCTTTAGGATGGACTGGTTTGATCTCCTTGGTGTCCAAGGGGCTCCCAAGAGTCTTCTCCAACACCACAGTTGAAAAGTTGCAAAAACCATAGCTACATTTTCAAGTGCAAATTGATGATGGTATCAGTTTGCAACCTGGGATTATAAGTGGGAGCCCTTGAAACTGCAATTTGGAATCTCACCCATGGAGTGGACGCACTCCCCAGCACCTTTTCCCAACTGGGACTCCAGATCGCTGTTAATGAAGGACTTCCCAGCACTGTTCAATTCTGAATATAGGTCAGCCCAGTTTGGTGATGTATATGCTGTTATTTTTCTCTATTGTTTATATTTCTCTTTTTTAAATTACTACATATTGAAATTAAGTCAAATGATCTCTTTTGTTGTTTTGTTGTTGTCGTTTAGTCATGTCTTCCTTTTTGCGACCCCATGGACTGCAACACACCAGGCTCCTCTGTCCTCCACTCTCTCCTGGAGTTTGCTCAAATTCATGTCCATTGAGTCACTGATGCTGTCTAACCATCTCATCCTCTACCGTCCTCTTCTTCTTTTGCCTTCCATCTTTCCCAACATCCAGGTCTTTTCTAATCACCCAGCTCTTCACATCAGGTGGCCAAAGTATTGGAGCTTCAGCATCATTCCTTCCAATGAATAGTCAGGGTTGATTCCTTAAGGATTGATTGGTTTGATCTCCTTGCAGTCCAAGGGACTCTCAAGAGTCTTCTCCAGTATCACAATTTGAAAGTATTAATTCTTCAATTCAGCCTTCTTTATGACCCAACTCTCACATCTGTACATGACTACTAGAAAAACCATATCTTTGACTATATGGACCTTTGTTGTCAAAATAATATCTCTACTTTTTAATATTCTGTCTAAGTTTGTCATTGATTTCCTTCAAAGGAGCAAGGGTTTTTTAATTTTATGGCTGCAATCACTGTCTGAAGTGATTTTGGAGCCCAAGAAAATAAAATCTGTCACTGCTTCCACTTTTTCCCTTTCTATTTGTCATGAAATGATGGACTGGATGTCATGGTCTTAGTTTTTGAATGTTGAGTTTTAAGCCAGCTTTTTCACTGTCCTCTTTCACCCTTACCAAGAGGCTCTTTAGTTCCCCTTTGCTTTCTTCCAGTAAAGTGGTATCATCTGCATATCTGAGGTTATTGATATTTCTCCTGGCAGTCTTGATTCCACCTTATGATTCCTCCAGCCCGGCATTTCGCATGATGTATTCTGCATATAAGGTGACAATATACAGCCTTGTCATACTCCTTTCCTAATTTTGAATCTGTCAGTTGTTCCATGTCTGGTTCTAAAACTATTACTTCTTGACCTGCATACAGGTTTCTCAGGAGGCAGGTAAGGTGGTCTGGTATTCCCATCTCTTTACGAATTTTCCAATTTGTTGTAATTCACACAGTCAAAAGCTTTAGGGTAGTCAATGAAGCAGAAAGATATTTTTCTGAAACTCCCTTGCTTTCTCCATGATCCAGTACGTGTTGACAACCATAACAGAGGTAGCAAACAGAGATGCCTAAAGCGCCCAGGAAGGCCATTTCTCACAGTGAGGGTCTTGGGAAACACAGTGGAGGGTGTGCAAGCCCGGCAGCCTGGCACACCCATGTCCTGTCCTTGAGAGCTGCAGCAGTGGCCCAACTCCAGCTGACTGGGTTTGCAGACAGGGCCTCCAGACTGCCCAGTGTTCTAGTGTTTCAAAACCCAAACATATATGGACTATCCCAATTTTTCTGAATGGCCTGCACAACAAAAGTTTATTTTCTCAGTTCTGGGTGACAAGTCCACGATCAAAGCGTCGGTAGGGCTGGTTTCTCCTGAGCCCTCTCTTCCTGGTTTACAGGCAACCAGCTTCTTGCTGTGTGCTCACTTGTCCTTTCTCTGTACGTATGCATCCCTGCTGTCTCTACCGCTGCTGCTTCTTTTTCCAGAATGTATTCATTTATTTCTTTTTGGCTCTGCTGGGTCCTTGTCAGTGTGTGGGCTTGCTCCAGTTGTAGATGGGCACGGGCTTCTCGTTGCCGTGATTCTCTCACTGTAGAGCTCGGGCTCTAGGGAACGTGGGCTCAGTGGTTGCGGCTGTGGGGCTTAGCTGCCCCATGCCATGGGGGATCTTCCTAGACCCAGAATGGAATATGTGTCCCCTGCATTGCAAGGCAGATTCTCAGCCACTGGACCACCAAGGGAGCCCTCTACCTCTTCTCAGAAGGACGTTAATCATGTTGGATTAGGGTCCCACTCAGCCTACTCATTTAACCTTAATTATACCTTAAAGGCATTATCTCCAAATACAGTTACACTGGGGATTGGGATTCGGTGCTTACAC
Organism: Aepyceros melampus; assembly: GCA_006408695.1. Taxonomy (NCBI): domain Eukaryota; kingdom Metazoa; phylum Chordata; class Mammalia; order Artiodactyla; family Bovidae; genus Aepyceros; species Aepyceros melampus. Next base: position 207,625 of record SJXQ01006563.1, read on the forward strand.
TTTGGCAGAACACTGTTCAGTCCATAACAGCAGGCCACTGTGAGTCTCAACGGTAATCTTTTGCTCCAGGCATCTGTGGTTTGTTTATCTTGTGATACTGAAAGTACCGCAATGCCCACTGCTTTTCTGGCCTGAGTTCTAGAGGAGAATGCTTAGAGATGAGTTTTAGAGATGAATGTCTGCATTATGGACTATCCCATTTTTTGAGGAGGACAGTAAATAAACAACATTGTAAGGCACAAGCAAAGCAAGTCTGAGGGCTCTGTGAGGCATATGGCCACTGGTTTGCAGTCTCTGATCTATTATAGAGTAGGCGGGCAGGTTTGTAACCTGTAAACTGCAGTGCTTTGTTGTGTCAGGGTAAACAGTACTTGGGTGTGGGGGAGGGATGGCAGCAGGGGGTGATTCCCTCCTGCCAAAGGTAAGACACAGAAGTGACTCCTCTAGCTGTGACTCGGTGCTTTCGCCCCACAGGCCACTCTCCTTGTAGCTGAACAACAGTTGGAGCCCACCGAGCTGCGCTGACGCTACCCCCTCTCTTGGGGCCTGAGGACAACGAGCCCACCCTACCAGCCTTTCAGGGAGCAGGGCAGCAGCGACTGGGGTTTTGAAAGCTTTCATCAGAAAGTTGTGGGCGGAAATGTCCCAGGGTTTGCTCTGAGCTTCTTGAGGCTTCTCAGGTTCAGATGCAGAATGAGTGGGTGTCTCTTTGAGAAGCAGAAAAGAGAACGAAAGAGAGGTGTTTCCCTTGGTTCTGGAAACTCTATAAAGAGAGACCCGGCTTCCTTCTCATGAGCAGTCAGAAGCAGGAGTCCGGCCCTTGACACCTGGGCCTCCGCACGACTGAGGAGGAGGAAAACCCTTGGCTAGGGGCTGGCCTGAGGCTGGATGCCATGCAGCAGCCCTTGAACTACCCATGCCCCCCAATCTTCTGGGTGGACAGCAGTGCCAGCTCCCCCTGGGCCTCTCCAGGATCCGTCTTCCCCTGTCCGTCCTCAGTGCCAGGAAGGCCGGGGCAAAGGAGGCCACCGCCACCGCCACCCCCAACACTACCGCCACCGCCACCGCCACCCCTGCCTCCACTACCGCCACCACCTCTGAAGAAGAGGAGGGACCCCAACACAGGCCTGTGTCTCCTTGTGATGTTTTTCATGGTTCTGGTGGCCCTGGTTGGACTGGGGCTGGGGATATTTCAGCTCTTCCATCTACAGAAGGAGCTGGCCGAACTCAGAGAGGTAAGCTGCCTGGGGGATTGCCGCGCCCTGGAAGGTGCGGAGGTGGGGGATGGGGTGAAACTGCCCTGCTGCAGTGGGGGAGGAGGGCCACAGGAATCCACATGGACCACACTTGGCTTGCAGCGTACTTCTCAATCCTTCCTGTCTTAGAAATGAATCACGCTAGCCATCCTATTCCACCTGCAGAGAAATGGGGGCTCAAATGGGTGGAAGGATTATTTTCTATCTTGGGAGGGATCAGGATCAAATTAGGACTGGCAGATGATCAGTTGGCTGATCATCTGAGAAAGGAGGAACTCTACGACCTACCTCATACTCGATTCAAGGAAGAAAAGGAACTTGGCATCTGAAAAGTGAATTTGTTCAAATGCACAAACTAAATTTCCTTGAAAGTGCTTAAAAGTATTAGAACTATTTCAAATCACAAAACTGAGGCATGGACAGGCACAATTGCTTGGCCAGAGTCTGAGTTAGGAGAGGTTCTGGGTGCTTAGATTCCCTTTCCAGTGCTAGTTTATTTGACACTTCTTCTTCCTTTGCTTAAAGAACTTCATAGTTATTATATATCTTTTCTCTTTTGCCAGTCCACCAGCCAGAGGCATACAACATCATCTGTGGAGAAGCAAATAGGTGAGTTTTTTTATGCCTGCACATTGAGTTTCTAAAAACAGTCCTCAGCACCGAACCATGTTGGAGGAGTACCTTGAATTCCACCTTATTCTTAGGCATATATAGACTATAGAAGAGAAATCCTAACCAATTCTGAAATCTCTTGTCATTTTGGTTCTTGAAACTGCCCTAAAATATGAAGTGAGTTTAACTGTTCAAAATTAGTTAGTATCACAGAAAAATTCAAAACTTTCTGCTTGAATTTGGAGAAAGAAACACACATGTACAACCCTGGACCTTTGCCCACCCCCCACCCCCCAAGCAGCTGGCTCCAGGCCTGCCCCCTTCCTCAGGCCTCCTGATTCCCATGCACAGGGCGGTGGCTATAGCTCCTCAGGAGAGAAGGGGAGGTGCAGGCAGACACAGCTGTTGCTGGGAAAGATCCTTGCTCTCCTATTTAAACTCTGTAAGAGATTACTTAAGAGTCAGACCTGATTTAAAATTTTAATAGGTTATATTTAAGCTTTTAAAGAGTGGGCAACCAGTCATCCACGTTAGAGTGGTTCTTTTGCAGCCGCTGGAAAGCTTGGAGGAAGACGTTAGACATTTTTCAGAGGGTGGTCCCACTTTACTCAGAGACAATCATGTGCTACTTTTGATAATAAAGGGAAATCCTCTGTGTGAGATCCAGGACAGGAAGATGACAATGTTGAACATCGGCCTCCTAAACTTTCAGGACATAGTTTCGGAAACTGTGGATTTAGAATACTCATTAACTAAGATGGAAAGGAGGTTAGAGAATATCTGGTCCAGTCATCTCACCTTTCAGAAGAGAAACAAAACACCAGTTGGACTGGTAATATGCCCAAGACCTCTGCTGTGGAATGGGGCTGAGAAGGAGCTCCTGCTGCCTCACCACCTCCGCTCTTACCAGTGCGTGCTCCAGCCCTGTGACACAGGGAAACTCCTCCTCCTATCTGTCTCTGATGGCCATGGAGCGGGAAATAAGGACGACAGGCAAGATGCCTCTGCAAAGAGAAGACAGCACTGGTCATCTAGTCAGGGAAGCCTGCTCCAAATTCTCAGGCTGTGCCTGAGAAACCCAAGGCACCCTATTGCCCTAGGAGGTGGGCTTTTGTAGGATATTGGTAGGGTCCTCTGGTTTCTAATTCTGTGTATGAACCTGTAAAGAGAAATTCCAGATGTACCCAAGCAGAGTACAAATGTTTGTTAGAAGAATAAAGCTTCTGGAGGATTTCTAAAATAAAATAGCTTTGAAGATCAGTGAAATGTGGCTGGTAAAATGGGTACCAAATTATTCATCTTTCAACACTCTTCTAGAGTCCTTTTAGTGAATAAAAATCAAGTTAGCAGATGAGGCAGGTCAACCTGTCCCACTAACAAGTATTAAGTATCTTCCTTAGACCAAACCAGATGGGCCAGAAATTGGTGTGTTATCACATAGAAATCAAATTAGCAACTCTACTAATGAGATAAGAGATGCAAATTTTAAAAAGGGGGATACCTAGGTTGAACCATCTAATTAGTGAAGTTTAAAAAAATAAAGCCCAACTGGCAAAAAATGTGAGTGAAAAGGGTCTGCTTAGTGACAGTCAATGGGCATGTAAATTGCTATACCTTCTTTAAAGAGCAGTTGGGAAAAATATATCAAAGGATTAATACTGTTAATTTACCTTGTAATCTCATCACTAAAGCTATCTAAAGAAAATAAAATGTGCCTGAAAATTTATAATAAGGATGTTCACCACTTGCTTAGAAGACTATTTCTAATAAACCATTTAGGAGAAAGTTAAATACCACTTAATAGGAAATTAATTAAATACATTACAGTGTATTCACACAAAAGCATAATATGCAGCAACTAAAACTGTATACTAGAAGGACATTTAATGTCACAGAGATTGTGTAGTCCATATTGTTAGATAAAAGACAAGTTATAAAACAGTGTATTTAGTTTAATACTCACTCTCTAAATACATGTACATATATTCATATTCTTAGTAAGCATCTAGAAGGACTTGTACTCCAACAGGTTAACTGGGAGGTATTTACTACTGTAGATTATTTAAACTTTCTTATTTGGTTCACTGTCATTTTTCCACAGTTAACTCATTGAATCTTTTATATTCATTCACAAGTGTTCTTGGAGTGCTTCCTGTATGCCAGGCTGAGTATGGGTTAGTGGGTGACGACAGAACAAGAGAGACAAGGGGCCTGCTCTCGTGGAGCTCTTAGCATGCTAGAGAAGATAAACAAAAGCAAGCAAACCAGACAATATACTTTCAAGCTGTGCTAAATGCAACCTAAGATAGAGTGGTCTGGAAAGTCCCCCTAAGGAGGTGTTGTTAACGTGGGTGTGTGTATGTGTGTGGGGGGTGGATGGGAGGCTGGGAAGAGCAGTCCAGCACTGAGAATGGCATGTGCAAAGACCCGGGGGCAGGAAATGGTCATCATCAAAAGTGTAGGGTATGTTTCTCCTTTACTTATTCCAGGATTTATCCAGCAGGTATTTTTATTGAGTACCTTCTATGAGACCAACACTGTGAGGGGTATAAAGATAGACAGCACGTGGTTCTCTGTTCCATTTCCTGTCAGTTTATGGCTGAATGCCAGATAGCTGCACAGATGGTTTGTGGTATAGGAATATAGAAGAGACTCAGTTTTGCCTTTCCTGTTCGCTAACACCTCATTCATGGTGTGTGGTCTTGGGCAGCTACAGAGGGAATGACTGCTCACATCATAGTCTCAGTTATGGGAGCATCTGCACACCATATGGAGTTTTACAGGCTAACCGTGAGGAGCCTGATGTGGATGAGCACTCGTCTATGCGACTTTTTTCAAAGTCCAAGTTAGCTGAATTCATTAGCTAAATGGTAGTGTTATTCCACTGAAATATCTCAAGTCAGAGAAATAGTATCTATTTTGAGAACTGTTGTCTATTTTAAACTATCAGTTTAATTTAGTGAGCATGTACTGATCGCATGCCCTGGGTTAGAAACTGAGCTAATTACTCTGGTAGATTAAACATATAGTAAGGAATTTGCCATTTATTTGGAGGAATAAGACCAGTCATACAGTTACCATTAAAAAAAAAAGGCGACTCAGAACCGACAGAATAGGGTGAAGCAGAGTGCTTCCAGGTTTCAGTGGAGGGAAAAATATTCGATTAGAAAAGCTTGGGAAGGTTTTCCAGGAAAAGATATTTTAGATAGTGTTTGTAGTGTCAATAGGAATCTGACACAGAGATCAGTTTGGGAGGCATTCCAGGCAGGAAGAACAGCGCGGACTAAAGCACAGAGGCAGGGAGGCTGGGTGTGCTCAGAGCTGTTGTGTGGCAGTGTCCAGTGTGGGTGAGTAAGCTGAGGAGGCTGGACAGAGGGGCAGAGGCCATGGGGAACACTTGTGTGCAATTACACGTTTAATGAGGGGTCATTCGAGGTGTTTGAGACCTTAGAGTAATTAATCTGGGGCCAACTGCAGAATGCCCCTGGGGAAGACCTGGTGACCTGGATGTTAGCAGTCTTCTTTAACCCTTGTCCTGTAGTCCTGAGGGCAGCAGAGCCAGAGACGCAAGAGCCCTGGATTTGGACTCAGGAGACCTGAGTGTTGATCCCACTCTGATACTGAGTTAGCAGGTCTTCTTGGACAAGTCACCCAACTTTCAAGCTCATTTTGCCATCTGTAAGATGGGACAGTAATCTCTACCTGAAAGGATTGTTGGGAGTTATAAATGCAGTAATTTATATGGCAGGTCTTTATAAACCAATGTTTGTATTGTTTTGTAATTTATAATTTATGCATGTCTATCTTAATTTGACTCCTTTTTACCTCTCTGTTTCTGAAATATAGGCTGCTGTAAATCCTACAGTTTGGACTTGAATGATTAGTGTATGTTAGACTGTTGCCATTTATGCTTATAAAAAGTATCTTCTATTTAAAATGCCCTGTTTAGAGTCCCACAGAAAAGATAGTAGTTATGTCACTTTTACATGTATCCTTCATCTCTCTATAATACAGGTCACCCCAGTCCACCCTCTGAGAAAAAGGAACTGAAAAAAGCGGCTCATTTAACAGGTCTGTATCTGGAGGGCCATCTTGGGAAAACCTTTAGCAGAAAGCAGAGTAGCTGGTTGGTTTCCGTGACTGAGCTCTGAGGGAGCTGATACTTTCCAGTGACAGTATTTGAAACCCAAGAGTAGTCACATCTTTCTAGTCACGTCAACACCACACACACACACACACACACACACACACACAGGGCAGCTCCAGGCAAGGCCCTGCTCTAAACTGGAGAAATGGAGCTGCTTATGACATGATCGCTGCTCATAAGGAGCTCACTCTCTTTACTCACTCCAGGGACCCTTAGGGAATTTGGGACGCAGGTCCAAGAGGTGAGAGCTGGGGAGATGGTGAACAGTGAATTATTTCAATATGTGTTGCCCTGGTTTTCTGGGAGAGTTTTACTCTGTCCATGAGCAGAAATAGGAGAAGGGAGGCCGGGCCCTGGCATGCATGGTCGTGCGGTGGAGTGACATGATTTGATAGCAAGACAGTGGGGGCACTGTCAGGGTGAAGCCCACAATATCTGCAAAGCGGATGAGTAGCACAGAAACTGGCACGCTGCTGTCCCTGAAACTATGTCAGCAGAGGCTGTAAAATGATCCAGTTTAGATCAACAGATACTTCTTGAGCACGTGCTGTGTGCCAAACCTGGGGCACGTGGAGGTGAATCACACATGGCCCCTGCCTTCAAGGAGCTTACAATCTGATAGGGAAAGACAGGTATGAAAGCAATATTTCCAGCATTCTCTGCTTGAAGTAGGTATAATGCACCATGCTGTGCAGATACAAAGGAAAGGGGATTTTTGCCCATACTGAAGAATCTTTCGTGTAGGTAAAGAGTTGAACTAGATGATTCCTAAGGTCCTTTCCAACTTTAGAACTTCAGAGTGCCTTGGATTTGACTTCTTCTCTCATGAAGAGACTCAAATCTAGCAATTTGGTTGCTAGTTCTGAGCCTCTGTTCATAGAATCTCTGTTCCAGAGAGCTAAAATCATCCGTCTTTTCTCACTGCAGTTGGTTAGAAACATGTTATTGTCCCAGTTGTGTGGATGACAAAATTGAGGGAGTCAATTTGATAAACATGCTGAAGAAGTTCAGTAACAGATCAGGTCTGACCCCATCACCCAGTTCTATGTCATTTAGGGAAAAAGCACTTGCTCAAGGAATGGTCCACAATTTTGCCTTGAAAGCTTGGTCTATGGGAGACATGAGCATTCCTGGCTGAAAGCTCCTCTCTGGTTTGATTTCAGGCAAGCCCAACTCAAGATCCATCCCTTTGGAATGGGAAGACACCTATGGAATTGCCCTGGTCTCTGGGGTGAAGTACAAGAAGGGCAGCCTTGTGATCAATGAAACTGGGCTGTATTTTGTGTATTCCAAAGTGTACTTCCGGGGTCAGTCCTGCAACAACCAGCCCCTGAGCCACAAGGTCTACTCCAGGAACTTTAGGTACCCCCAGGACATGGTGCTGATGGAGGGGAAGATGATGAACTACTGCTCTGCCGGCAAGATGTGGGCCCGCAGCAGCTACCTGGGGGCTGTATTCAATCTCACCAGCGCTGACCATTTATATGTCAATGTATCGGAACTCTCTCTGGTCAGTTTTGAGGAATCTAAGACATTTTTTGGCTTATATAAACTCTAAGCAAAGCACTCTGGGATTCTCTCTTGTATGATTCCTTGTTTCAGGCCCTGAGAATATTGTCTTGAATGAGAGTTTTCTTAAGTCCACTTGAGGCCATGAGAGAAGACGTGAACCAAGAGGATCTTGAGACCATGGAGTCCAGCAGGTCCACAGTTCCTTAAAGGCCCACAGCCAGCCAGGAGGAGGACCATGAGTAATGAGCATGAAACTCTGGGCTGCCACGTGGAGACTCAAAGGCAGGGAACAGTGGCTACCAGTTGCTTATGCCAGCAACTACACTCGTCTTAAGTGGCCTGGTGCATTTGACACATTGAAAATGGCACCTTTTAACTCACCTCTTGGGGTGGGTCTACTGTCTACCTCAGGGGAGGCTGTCTTTGGTGTATATGGATGTGACATGAATGTATAAGGGATGGGAAAAGAGGACCAGGCTTGCATGATAAGCTAAAGAGACTGAAAGGCCAGCGTCCCACTGGCAGCATCTTTATTTCTAGATGTACAGTCTGAGCCATCAGGTGATGTTAACAGAGAAGCAAAAGAAATCTTTTGGGAACTCAATATACTCCCTATACAGCATGTATATTTCCAGTGCAATTGTAGGTGTGTGTGTGTGTGAGTGTGAGTATGTGCCTAGAGGGTTACATAAGTAGAAAGAACGTGGAAATTGGGAAGGGCATGTTAGAATATGAGCTGCATTTGGTGGTAGATTTTGAATGCTTTTTGGTAACCAACTCTAATAGTCCTCAAAGCTCTTTGATTGTCAGTTATTAATGCTGTTTTCCCATAATATAACTATATTTATATGTATTTTGTACATTTTGAATGAAAAGAATACCCATAAAAAAACTATATTTTATAATATAGGTAGGCATTATGAGTGTTCTATTTGGAAATCACTAAGGTTTGTATCTTTTGCTTACTATTTCTTTTCTCCATGGCTTCCTCATTCATTATGACTTAAGCCCACTTAAAGAAGAATTTACTAGTGTGAGAAGAGTTATGAGGCAGACTTTTGCATCTTTGCTAGGCTCTCCTCTCCTTACTATATTTTCTTTCTCTTCTTTCTTCTACTACCCAGAGTTTCCATTACCAATATTATTGCCAGTGTTAAGCTCACCTATTTCCCATAGATTTGATGACAGTTTGTCTTTTCCTGGTGGCAGAGACATGGCACAATGGAAAGGGCATAGACTTTGGGCCTAAAAACCTGAATTTGAATCTTTGTTCCTCTACTTAATAACTATGCAGGTCACTTGACCTTTTTTGGACAAAAAGGGGGTGATACATACATAAAGTATCTAATACAGAACGGAATGTCAAAAATAGATCTGCCATTATTAATAAGGGGAGGTACTTCATTCTCAGAAGAAGCTACAAATCTGAGAGGTCCATCCAAATACCTGTTTCTTGCCCTCTCACCTTGGTCAGTCACAATGACCTTTTCCTATTTTGTCCAAATGCTCATTACCATGATTTCTCCTTATACTTTGTCACTGTTAAAAATATCACTTCTGTTAGAATTTGATTTCAGCACCTTATTTTCACAACACAATCTCCTATAATTCCAACTCAATTTGGTCCAACATTTTCTCTCCTAAAATATATGTTTTTCCATATTTGACATTCAGTTAATAAATGGTATCATTTTCTTGCTTATCTATCAGCTCCTTCTTTATCTTCACTCTTTTCTCTATTCAACTTAGATTCCATGATCTGTCATTACAATCAGTACCTTGGAAAGACCTTAAACTCCAAAATACTCTGTTACAGTCACTATCTTCCTCTTGTAAAAATCTCATTTTCTTTAAGCTGGCATCCTAGCAGCTGGATGTTGCTGGAGAAAAATAACTCAAACTGACTGATTAGTTTCATTTTATTTTTATCTATCATCTACTTAAATCAGCCAATCAATTATTTATCTATCAGTGAATTATTTCTGTTGTTTGATTGATTTGAATAGGTAATACATACACATAGTACAAATTGTAAAAGGCATACGAAGATATAGGATGAAAGGAAGTCCTCTTCTCATCCTGTCCTGTGGCTCCACCTCTGCCCACAAGGAACATCACTGTCTCCTTATGTAACTTTTGCAAGATGGTCTATACATAAATATGATATCACTTTATGTCAGGGTTCCCCAACCTCGGTTCTGTTGACATTCAGAGCTGGCTAATTCTTTGTTGTGAGGGTTGTCCTGCTTGCACATTGCAGTATGTTTAGCATTCCCCTCCCCGCCATGTGTGATAACCAAAAATATCACCAAAATGAGGTCAACTGTCCCCAGGCTGGGAGTGAGGAGACAAAGTCCCTCCTGGTTGAGAACCACTGCTTTTTATTAGTGATCAAGATTTCAAGTCAGCATTCAAAGGCCCACCACTTTTTCTTCAGTTTCTTCATGAGCATTTTTTTTTTTCCTGTTTGAGACAATTACATCATGTCTTTTCCTCTTGTAAACCAACCACATCCCCTCCTCCCACCATGGAATCTCACTTCTGCCACTGAAACACAAACCCACCTGCATCTGAATGATCTCTTTCTTCCATCCAATACAGAGGAGGAAGAGCACCATCTATTTGTGCACTAGACTCATTTCCTCTTCCCTGCTTCACCTGTTTACAATTTTTCTTCTTTCTTCTGGATCTTCAAACTAGCTGTCTATGAAATAATGCCCACTGGCATGTAATACATATATACTCAAGTATTCCCTTTCACTAAAAGACAAATCAAACCACAAAACAACCCAAACCTTTCTTTAACCTTCCTCTTCCATCAGTAATGGCTTCGTTTCTCATTTTCCTGGTAGAGACAAACATCTGAGAAGGTTTTTTCCACACACATGAGCTCCATTTTTTTTTTTTAGCCAGAAATCTGGCTAGGTTATTTATTTGCTTAAAAAATCTGTTTTTTTTTTTTCCTGTTAGAATAAAAGTTCCAAAAGCAAGACCTTTGCTGTTGTGTTTGCCTTTGTATTCCAGATTACCTAACTCAGTGCCAGCACATATTAGGTACTCATAAACCTTTCTTTAACCTTCCTCTTCCATCAGTAATGGCTTCGTTTCTCATTTTCCTGGTAGAGACAAACATCTGAGAAGGTTTTTTCCACACACATGAGCTCCATTTTTTTTTTTTAGCCAGAAATCTGGCTAGGTTATTTATTTGCTTAAAAAATCTGTTTTTTTTTTTTCCTGTTAGAATAAAAGTTCCAAAAGCAAGACCTTTGCTGTTGTGTTTGCCTTTGTATTCCAGATTACCTAACTCAGTGCCAGCACATATTAGGTACTCAGTAAATATTCATTGATTAAATAACTTTAATCATTAAGCAAAAGCCTTTCAGTGGATATGTTTTTCAGAGTAGTGAATCTATAGCTGTGTTGCCTCATGGATGTGTGTGCATGTTTATCCATCTTTGACTAGATTATCCAATGGGAGTTTGAGGCTACAGATGAAAAAAAAAATTGTGCATCCTAATTCATGGAATTAGAAAACAAGAAAGATCTAATTGGTCCTTGGAATTACCAGGAGCTTTTGGGAGAATGTTGAGGAAAAATTCTAGGTAATTAGAGCTGAAATTGTCATTTGGAAGATACTCAATACACATTTCTCTTCCCTGGTAGCTCAGACAGTAAGGAATCTGCCTGCAATGCAGGAGTCCTGGGCTCGATCCCTGGGTCGGGAAGATCCCCTGGAGAAGGGAATGGCAACCCACTCCAGTATTCTCACCTAGGAAACTCCATGGACAGAGGAGCCTGGCAGGCTATAGACCATAGTGTCTCAAATGATTGGACATGACTGAGCAATTAACACTTTCACTTTTTCAACATGTATTTGTTGAGTAAATTAATGAACAAAACCAACGGTCCAGGTTGGAGTATGTCACCTGATTTCCTTAAAACTCTTCTGTTGATTAATCTGCTTTATATGGTCAGATTTCTGACCAGGTACCTCTTGGAGAAAGTCAGAGAGGTATTCACCCTTCTTTTGGCTGATTGTCTGTACTCCCAACCCTCACAATGAAATTTTCCTCATCAGTTTCTTCTTCATATGGCTCCATCCATTGAAGTGAACTGGTTCTAATGATCATAGGAAGTTGGCTGGACCATTTTGGGGGGTCAATGGGACCTTCTAGATAATGGTGTTAGAGCAAAGAGGAAATAGGAATGGTGCTGGGCATCCGGAGACCTGATGCCATTAGCTAGTTGTGGTACTACTGGTCCTTTTATGCATCTGAGTCTGCTCTGCTAGGATGCCTTTGGGATTTTCTGAAGACAAGTTTGTACTTACTGTTTCATTTCAGAGAAGAGGTACTAACAGTTTCTTTAGCTATTTTTCTGTAAGCAGGAATATGAGGGATGTCAAAACCCTAAAACTTTTTGAATGTGCTCAACAAAAATAGAGCCAGCCATTGTTCCCTTATGAAATGCTAAGCCCAAAGTAGAACACTTATTGAAAAAAAAAAAAAAAGGTCACCTCTGGTTCAGTAGTTTGAGGTTTTCTTTCTTTTCAAAGAACTAAAACCATAGAAAACCATATTTTTTTTATTAGCCCCCCAGAGTGATAACTTTGTATCCTCTGAAGTAGGTTTTGACTTACCACAGCTTTTCAGAAAAAAAAAGCTTTACTGGGACCATCACTGTGAGAATGACTAACTTGAAACAGCAGATCATTGGAAGACATTGAATTGGTTAGAGAAGCTGCCTCCTCAAAGCCAGACTGTAAGAAAGGAGGTTAAGCCTTAGACATTTCTTGGTTCTTATTTAAGAAAGAGTGCTATTAAACTGTATGTTAAATTACACATTTTCAAAGGAGTTTGGTTAAGTTCTGATGTTAGTAGAGACAATTTTTTACTTTCCCTTTGTGTGTATGTATTTGTGTGTTTCTTTTCCAGGGTTTTGAATCATCCAGAGGCAGAATGGGGTAATCCTAGGAAAGCTGAATTAAAGCCCATTCCTTAGGGCCTTTCAGACTCAAAAATGGGCCTTATTCAGAAATAATATAACTACTGATAGTAGCCAGGAATCTTTGGGATTCATCTAAAAACCACCAGCCTTGGAAATATAGACAGCTAAGTGGGTATTTTGCTCCTTACGGTTCACCCAGAGGGTAGAAAAGCATCACCTCAATGACAACTGTCTTGCTGTCGCTAGTTTTCCCTTTGCTGGGAGACATTTCTTCACTGTTCTACCTGGTACATCTTTAGAGAAAAGTGCCTTGGGCATGTCGCTTCTCCTTCTCAGAGGTCCCTTCAACTCTATGGGGTCATCCTTTCTTCTCTTCCTCAGTAGAATGCCATGAACCTCAATCACATTCTGTTGAAAGTTGTCTTCTGTTCTAAAAGTTGCCATAAGTTTTCTGAAAATTTCAGGAAAGACCTCCATTTTTCAAGCAGTCCATATAACATTAACAGCAGGTTTCCTGTCTCTCACCTGGATTCTGGCAGAGCATGTTCTCTAGGAGACTCCTATTGTGGACCATCTGTGTTGCCCTCAAGGCACTCCTACCACAAGTTGCTGGGTATACACAAATTTGATTGACAGTTTGGGGCTAATGGATAGAGATTACATTAGATACACAGTGTAAGTTACACCTAAAATTGAGTGCTAGACATCACCAGCATCCCTCAAATTTCTGCAGTTATATCCTTAAATGTGTCACCCCGAATCCTAGTACTTGAAAGGAAGCATAAGCTCATTCATTCAAAAACTGTTTCAGTTCAGTCAGTTCAGTCGCTCAGTCATGTCTGACTCTTTGCAATCCCATGAATCGCAGCACGCCAGGCCTCCCTGTCCAACACCAACTCCCAGAGTTCACTCAAACTCACATCCATCGAGTCCGTGATGCCATCCAGCCATCTCATTCTCTGTCATCCCCTTCTTCTCCTGCCCCCAATGCCTCCCAGCATCAGAGTCTTTTCCAAAGAGTCAACTCTTCGCATGAGGTGGCCAAAGTACTGGAGTTTCAGCTGTAGCATCATTCCTTCCAAAGAAATCCCAGGACTGATCTCTTTCAGAATGGACTGGTTGGATCTCCTTGCAGTCCAAGGGACTCTCAAGAGTCTTCTCCAACACCACAGTTCAAACACATCAATTCTTCGGTGCTCAGCCTTCTTCACAGTCCAACTCTCACATCCATACATGACTACTGGAAAAACCATAGCCTTGACTAGACAGACCTTTATTAGCAAAGTAATGTCTCTGCTTTTGAATATGCTATCTAGATTGGCTGCCGGGAGCCAGCACGAGGAGTCTTGCCCATGGCAAAGGTCATGAGGCTAAGGGTCCGACAGGCAAAGGCGAGTCAGGCCTTAAGGGAGCCTCGCTGAATTTCCTCGAACATCTACCCCCAAAATGAGAGTCTGCCTGCTTTATTGTACTGTGCTTTCCACTCTTCTGACATAACAGGGGGATATCCCTGACCACCTTTCTCCAGAAAAAGTTAACTTAGAGCTTCAGTTAACAGTCTCCTGCATATGAAAGGAATGTCTTGGCTTAAACCCCTCTGATAGCTTTCTAACTTACCTGATGCATCTGTCGGACTTTTACAACTATGCATGTGATTGTTTACAGCCCCCTAACTGCGAAAGGCACAAAGCTTAAAACATCTTAAAGACACAGAGCCTTTTTTAAAGAGCTAAGAATTATATTGGTAGAGGGTTTTCACTGTTGAGTTAATGACTGCCGCCAGGCCTCCATATCCTTTATCTTTTAGGCACCTGGAGGATATTAATTGATGTACTTGGGATATAGAAAAAGGAATATAGTAGTTTTGATGTTAGCAACACTAGACTTTGGAGTTAATGAATTTTCTCTTTGTTATAAATCACTGTACTCCTCTTTCCTTGTTATAAATTGTTGTGTCCTTGCTATAGAAGAATGTAACCTTAATTAGTGCTTTCTGAAAGTGGCACCAGACTTTAGTAAGAACAACACTTTTAAGGCAAATAAGTTTTCTGGTTGATGGACCCTTACAGAAAAGGGCCATAAAATGCTAATAGGCCTCCTGGCCAGAAGATGATGTAAATCACCTAATACTTGTGTATACAGCTAGGTATGCAGAGAGAAAGCCTGGTCTGATAAGAGTCAGGACTGCTGACCCTGCATAACTTTGTATTATCCATTGATCTCTATGTACAACCAAAAGTATAAAAAGCTTTCCTGAACAATAAAGGATGGGCCAGTTCCTGGAGAGACTGGTTCCCCCGTGTGGTCTTTTCTCCTTCTCTTCTTTTCTGGCTGAATTCCCATCTGGAGTGTGGAAGCTCACCATGTCTACTTACTTGCCTTGGCTTCTAAGACCCACGCAAGAGGGAGCCCAAGGTGGGGCACCCTCTGCTATTCAAGTGGGCACTGGTGGCCTACGTAGATGGTGCAAATTTCTTGTCTTGAGACTTTATTAGCTTTCCACGTAAACCAAGTTATTCAGCCTCTTTTCTCCACTAAATTTTCCTACTACACTATTCTTTCCTAATCTCTCTTTTCTAATTAAATAGTTCTTCCCCAGATGCCAACTCCGTCCCCACTTTGAATTACCCTGGATCCACCAGGGCTGGACCCCGGTAGTTGGCCATAACTTTCCTTCCAAGGAGTAAGTGTCTTTTAATTTCGTGGCTGCAGTCACCATCTGCAGTGATTTTGGAGCCCCCCCAAATAAAGTCTGACCCTGTTTCCACTGTTTCCCCATCTATTTCCCACGAACTGATGGGATCGGATGCCATGATCTTCATTTCTGAATGTTGAGCTTTAAGCCAACTTTTTCACTCTCCTTTCACTTTCATCAAGAGGCTTTTTAGTTCCTCTTCACTTTCTGCCATAAGGGTGGTGTCATCTGCATTTCTGAGGTTATTGATATTTCTCCCGGCAATCTTGATTCTAGCTTGTGCTTCTTCCAGCCCAGCATTTCTCATGATGTACTCTGCATAGAAGTTAAATAAGCAGGGTGACAATATACAGCCTTGACGTACTCCTTTTCCTATTTGGAACCAGTCTGTTGTTCCATGTCCAGTTCTAACTGTTGATTCCTGACTATTTAATGTCTCCCATCTACCAGAAACTATCCAAGATACCATGAGTACGACAAAAAATAAAGTCTTTTATGGTGTTATGTTCTAATGGAGAGATGGTAAATAGACAACAAAAGAGAAGCAAGTAAGTATCTAGTTAGTTATGGGCTTCCCAGGTGGTGCAGCAGTAAAGAATTTGCCTGCCAGTGCAGGAGAGGCAAGAGATGCAGGTTCAGTTCCTGGGTCAGGAAGATTCCCATGGAGAGAGAAATGGCTACCCACTCCAGGATTCCTGCCTGGAGAATCTCACAAGTCTCCTCTCAGAAGAGACTGATGGGCCACAGTCCCTGGGGTCGCAAAGAGTCGGACATGACTGAGTGACTGAGCACACACAGTAAGTGCTAGTGAAGAAACTGCAAGTGAGATAAGGTGGAGAGTGGCGAAGAGGAGGGGATTGTTTGATAAGTGCTGAGGGGATACCACTTAGAACACATCAAGCAGAGAAATTAAAATGCAAAGGCATGAGACCAAAAGGTGTTTGGTGTGTTTGGTATATGGTTGGAGTGGAGTGAGTTGATGAAAACTGGTTGGAAAGGTTACCAGGGGCCAGATGATGTAGGGTCTTGGAAACTTTGTAAAAGAGTGTGGATTTTATTCTAAGGGTCATAGAAAGCCTTCAAAGGGCTAGAAACAGAGAGTGATGTGACCTCTAGTTGTTTATGAAGAACAGCCTCTGAATTGGGAGGACAGTTGTAGGCTGCTTTAACACTCCAGGTTGGAGAGGGCAGTGGCTTGAACCAGGGTATTGAGAGTCAATTTGATGTTAGTGTTAAACAAATTTGCCAATGGATTGGATGTGGGACATGAGGGAAGTGACAGTTCTTTCATTTTTTTGTCTGAGCAATTGGGTGGATGGTGGTGCCATTTATGTAGTGTGGTTTTGCTACTCTCGAACAGGAGGTACAGTTGTGATGGAGTCAGAAAACTCTTGTCTGGGGAGTCTGTCATGGCTCAATGATAAAGAATCCACCTGCCATTGCAGGGGACATGGGTTTGATCCCTGGGAAGATCCCACAGGCTGTGGAGCAACTAAGATCATGTGCCACAGCTACTGAACCTGTGCTCCAGAGCCTGGGAGCTGCCACTACTGAGCCCACGTGTCACACCTACTGAGGCCCATATACCCTAGAACCCACACTCTGCAGCAAGAGAAGCCACTGTAATGAGAAGCCCGCGCACGGCAACCAGAGAGCAGATCCAAGAAGCGCCCATGCAGCAGTGAAGCCCCAGCACAACCAAAAGTAAAAATAGACAAATTAAAAAAAAAAAGAAAACTCTTGTTTCCTGTCACACATCCTTGGGTTTGTACCAACAGGGACTAGCTCTTCACTGATAGCTGAAGGCATAAAGACCAATGAGCCTTTAGGTTCTGCTTGAGTTCTTCTCATAGATATAAGTTCTCTATAATGGCCTTAAGAAGGAAGGAAGACAGTGTATATTAAGATTGCCACGTATAAACCTGAAATTGCCCCAGTTACCAAAAATTACTCATTGCAGATCTTAAGTCAATAAGTAATCTTAGAAATAAGGCAAACTTTCTTCTAATGTAGAAGTCCCCTTTGCCGTATTTCCAACAAGTGGAACCCATTTCCAAACATATCCTCTATTTGAATAGTTTCAGAAGAGAGGACTCACTGAACTGTGAGGGAACCCATTTCTGTACTGGACTACATTACATTTTTTATAAAGTTATTTCTTAGATTGAAGTCCTCTACACACTGGTTATAGGTCTTTGCTGCTTAATACTCCTGTAGAATTTTACGGCTTGTCAAGCTCTCTCATGTACTTTATCTTGTTTATTTTTCACTAAACCCTGTAAGGTAGATTGTTATCCTTATTTTACACACAAAAACAACTGAAATCCTGGAAAGTTGTGAGCCTTGCTAAAGGTGACGTGGCTAAGAAATGGTGAGGTGGGACTTAACTGTCTTGTCTAACCCTATATCTTAAGTTCTTTCCACATGCAAAGAGATTTCTTAAAACTGTATCATAAAATGACACTCAACATGAGCCTCATCTCATTAATTTTCAGTGATTCATTATCTCCTTGCATTTCAATATGAGTCTCACTTTGCCTAGTACCAATATTCTTCATTATATCATATTGTTACATATAACATACATTATATTGATGTAATCCTGTTGATTTTGGTATAATTCTGATGTAACTCTGTTGACGTGGTTCACAGTGTTTCAGTGCTGAGACTTGCTTGCTCTTTGATTCTTCTTTTGTTTCTTCTCTCTACTGTGTTCTATATGATTCGCCCCTACTGCCCCTCTGCCAGCACATAGCTTCCTGGTTTTAACAAGGTGACAGGGAAAGAGATTGAGCTTGGGATCAAAGGCCTGGGTTTGGGTTCAGCCTCTACTATATGTGGGACCTTAAGTAAGTGACATGAACAACTTGGGATTCACTTGTCTCCTCTGTAAAATAAGAATGCCAATTTCTATTCTTTTGACTTTAATGCCAAGTGGAACAAGGCTACCTTGTGACTTGGAAAATCACTCCTGAGGTAAGTCATTGGAACTGCTATGTTCCTCAGCAACTTTCTTGATATGTATGTATGTATGCTTAGTCACTC
The DNA here is from genome assembly GCA_006408695.1 of Aepyceros melampus. Taxonomy (NCBI): domain Eukaryota; kingdom Metazoa; phylum Chordata; class Mammalia; order Artiodactyla; family Bovidae; genus Aepyceros; species Aepyceros melampus. Next base: position 225,839 of record SJXQ01006563.1, read on the forward strand.
AGTCATGTCTGACTCTTTGCGACCCTATGGACTATAGCCTGCCAGGCTCCTCTGTCCAAGGGGATTCTCCGGGCAAGAATTCTGGAGTGGGTTGCCATTCTCTCCTCCAGGGGGTCTTCCCAACTGAATGATAGAACCCAGATCTCCAGCATTGTAGGCAGATTCTTTACCATCTGAGCCACCAGGAAAGCCCCAACTTTCTTGATATAGTCACTTAAAAACTTTCTTACTTGCTTACAAAATCAGTTATCCATAATCCTATTATGTATGAATCCCATCAAACATAAAAATACTATTTAGGAACAATATCTGGGTAAATCTCATTCTGAGCTTTGTAAATAAAGTAATAATATCTTATGTCTTTATGGATTTAAAAACATTTTCTCACATGCTTCTTGTTTTTATTGTTTTAAAAAATATATGAAGTAATACACATCAAAGCAGTTGGCATGTATCAGATTCTCTATAAAGTTAGTTGAATATATTGAGTGTTTTCTATGCTGATTATATTTACGGCCTAGGGTGTTCTATTTTTTAAGCCTGACATATAATTAAATAGAGTGATTTAATTCTATTTAACTCACTTTTGACTGGTGATATATAACAATTTAAGCTCTTTGCTATCTCATCTATAGCTAAAAGCCTCTGCTTAACTCAGGGCTTCTTTGGAGACATGAACTGCTAAGGAATCTACCTTCTTCAGCCGCTCATCACAGAAGGGATAGAACTTCTTACTGCTTTTGTCCTAGCCTTGGCTTTCCGTGGGTGAACAAAGCAACCAAATGAGTTACCAAGAGGCACTCTTGATGCTATTGAACTCTGAAAGTGTCCACTCATGTAAGACACCATATGCAAGACAAGAACCTCTGCAAAGGAGGCTAGAGAGTTGTAGAGGCATCTGCTGATATCGCCAATGTTTCTTTGGGCAAGGATCTTCTAGTTTCACTTGGTTTAGGTCTCAGTCTTTTTGTACACCACCACCCCTTCACCACTTCCAGTCTCTGGAAGGGAACTTGGTACACATTTTTTGGAAAGGAAGATTCTGTTAGCTGCTCCTGCTTGAAAGAGAAGACAGGTGAAAAATTCAGGAAGCTACAAAGTTCTCTGGCTTTAAGCAAACGAACTAAGAATCTAGATCTTTTAACAGATTGAAGACTGTAGGTTAAAGAAACTGGGGATTCCAATAACATGAAATGTGTCTTATTCTCACCCATATCTTCATTGAGAAAAGAAAACAGCATTGACTCAGATGATGAGAAAGAGACCCAAAGGTGTCAAACAGAACTCTCAAAGTGTGAACTACAACGAAAGATAGTTCAAACCTCAGCATCCTCTTTGCATCATTTGGTGGGTTGTGTTCTGGCTCCTAAGAAATTCTGGAGACTTCTGCAGGGTCTGGAGGATGGCAAAGAGAAGAACACCACGCAAGGGGCTGAGATGGTTCATATGTCTTTTGGGTGGCAAAGTGACTCTTTCTAACTTTCCAGAAGAACATGAAAAAATTGCTCTGTTCTGAGATTGGGAGCAGGAGTATAATCAGTGTTCAGGTAGCTGAAAGTACATTTGAGAGGAAGATGAATACATTTTTTCTGCCCTACTTCTATGTCCACATTGTCATATCTTATGGCTCACAAGATGGGTAAGAATACCCAACTTTTACTTTAAAATGTGTCCCTGTGCTTAGCCACTCAGTCATGCCTGACTGTTTCCAATCCCATGGACTGTAGCACGCCAGGCTCATCTGTCTATGAGGATTCTATGCCCTCCTCCACCACCCAGAAATCAGACCCAGTTTTTGCACATTGCAGGCAGATTCTTTACCATCTGCGCCACCAGGGAAGCCCAAGAATACTAGAGTGGGTAACCTATCCATTCTACAGGGTATCTTCCCAATGAGGAATCAAACCAGGGTTTCCTGCATTGCAGGTGGATTCTTTACCAGCTGAACTACTAGGGAAGCCCTTTACTTAAAAATAGTGGGACTCTTATCACATGACTTAATTCTTGCCCTAAGCCAAGCCATGAAGTATGTAAGTAGAAATGGTAGTTGTAACTTATTGACTCCTTTTTGTGAGGATTACACAAAGTGCCCAACATTTATGTTTACTAATCCCCACAGCAGCTCTACAAATCCATTTTGCAAATGACCAAAACCAGATTTAGTTTCGGAGAGGTTAAGTAACTTTCCTAAGGTCACATGGTAAGAGAGCTAGGATTTAAGATGAGGCTTTTATGATCCAAAAAATCTTAACCAAAGCAAGATCATATTGCTCCATTATGTTACCAATGTTCTTCATTCATTCAACAAACATTCATTAAGCAACTACTAGGTGCCAAGCATTGTTCAGAGGATAGAATAGTGAACAAGTCAGGTAAGTTCCTCACTTCTTTTAAACTTACATCCTAGTTGGGACATGAGTGGTGGAGAAAATAAACAGACAAGTAAATAATAAATACCATAAACAGTATACAGAGAATTACCATAGGGTGATAAGGTAAAGAGAGACTAGAAAACTACGTTAGTGGGAAGGCCTTTCTGAGAAGGTACTATTTAAAAATAACAAGGGCCAGGAATGCAAAGATGAAGATAGAGTACATTGCAAGCAGAGGCAACAACTTTTTCTGGGCTTACTCTTGGTATTTTTGAGACCATAATGCATCTAGAAATATGCTGAGTTTTTTTTAAGGGCTTAAATGACAATAGGTCCACTAGTTACTTGACAACAGTCAGCCTAAAGAAAGAGGTAAACTGAGGCAAGTTCAAGTTACTAGAAATTAGGTTTATTTAAGAACAGTAGAGGAGTTGCTATTTGGGAAGCACGTGCTGTAGCAAGTTATAGGCAAGTCTGTTGAGGATTTAGGGTGAGCTATATTTTTGAGCACGGAGTGTGAAGAAGGGGAAATTCAGGGAGAGTCCAGGAAACATGTTTTTTGGCTTGAGGATGGAGAGAGATTCTGGGCAGATGTTCACTGGTCAGGTAATAAGTCTCAGTCTTTCATAAACCAGACGTTTATAGGAAATCAGTCTCCTGGTTCTTAAATTCCATTCCTCTGAGGGTGCATGTGTGAGGTCCACCACTGCATACCCTCCAGTTCCATTTTAGGTTGAAATCTTTTCACACAACTAAACATATCCCCCAAATATTTCCAAACTTCTCCTGGCACAGCTCCCAACTTCCTCCTTGTTGAAAACCACTGTCAAAAGTGATGGCTGTAAAACAGGAATGGGCTCAGCACGTATTAACAGCAGGAACAGCATAAAAGACCACAGGGCTGGAGTCTAAGGATGGCAAGAGATGATGCTGAAGAAGTAGACAGGAGCCCAGATGATACAGGGCTTTCTAAACTGGGGTGAAGGGTTTAGGTTCTAGTGGAAGCCACTGAAAAGCATAACAAAAGGAGAACTGGAGAGAAGTGGAAAGTTTTGATCTGATATTTTGGTAGTAAAATTTTCAGGTCTGTTAATTGGGTGTTGGGTGCATGGAAAAGAGATGAATCAAGGATTACGCCTACTATTTTCTACTCTGTTTCCTTTACAGCACCTATTGTAATGATTTCCTAGACTTTTTTTTTCCTTTGTGTATTTTTCCAATTAGATCCAGGTCTACTTTTATTCTGGTGCTCAATAACATTGTGTTGAAAAAATAATTGAACAGAACAATATGGACATCTCTTTCTCCAAGCACACAGATCTACCTCCTCCTTTTCTTTTCTTTTTTTTTTTTCTGTTTTCATTTCTTAAAGTCTTTTATTTGTTATAATATTACTTCTGTTTTCTGTTTTTGGTTTTTGACCTGAGACATATGGGATCTTAGCTCTCTGAAGAGGGAGCGAACCTGTGCCCTCCTGCATTAGAAGGCAAAGTCTTAACCACTGAGTGCCCAGAGAAGTCCCTCATCTATAAAGTGTCTTTTTTTAATTGGAGAATAATTGCTTTACAATGTTGGGTTGGTTTCTGCCACACAACAAGTGAATCAGTCATAAGTATACATATGTCCATACCCTTGTGGCTCCCTCCCATCTCCCCTACCCCGGTTCCCAAATCTCCAGGTCATCATAGAACGCCAGGCTGAGCTCCCTGTGTTATACAGCTACTTCCCACTAGCTATTTATTTTACACATCTACCTCTTTCTTCTTAATGGTTGTGTGCATAGACTATCAGCACATCTTGAGTCATTTCTCTATGAAGGGACATTTAATTTGTTCCCAAAGTTTTGCTGTTTCAAAAAAAAATGCTATAATGACTATGTTTATATATGTGTTTGTGTATTTCTGCTAGTATTTCTTTAGGATAGAAAGACTGAATAGGAAGGTATAAGCTATATAGTTATGATTTTCAATGGGTATTATCAAATTGCTCTGTGAAAAGTTGTACTAATTTTCACTCCTACCCACACCAGGTGAGAATGCCTTTTCTCTATACTGTAAGCTTTATTTATATTATCATTTCTAAAACTTTTACATTAGCAGGCAAAAAAATGCTCTCCATAATTTACCTTAAAATATTTTCAAAGTTGAAGCTCTTTAATTTTTGGTTTTATTGCTATTTGTAGTTATTCTTCAGTGGATTACCTAATACAATTTACTTTTAAAAATTAAGCTGTTGTATTTTTATTACTAGTTTACAACAGCTCTTTGTGTGTTATGAATGTAGCTCTTTCTTTGTCAGTTACATGTGTTACAAAGGTGTCTTCCCATTGTGTCATTTGTCTGTTAACTTTTTCCATGTAGAAATGTTTAATTTTTAAAAGCAAATCTATTGTTTTCTTTATAGCTTCTTGTCATACTTAGACTTCCCTCAGCTTATACTTATAGATACATATTTCTCTGTTTTCTTCTAATAGAGAGTTTTCATTGTGCTTTAGTTCCATAATAAAAGTCTACTTTTATATAGTTGAGATAAATAGTACACAGATTTTTCAAATCAGATAAGTCACACCTTGCTTTAATTTCCCATTCATTTGAAAGGACAACACAATCTTAGACTAAGCTCCCGTTATGCTTGGTTTTGTTTCTGTTTAAAAAAAAAGGGGGTGGAGGGGGAATCAACAGGCCTAAGATGGAACCACTTGTCCCCAGAACAGCAAACCCAGACTTAATTGCAGCTTCTGCTTCTCTCAGGAATGGGATTTCTGGAGATTTCCGGTCAGCACTGATGAGGTAGCTTTGCCTGAAACTTTCTTTTCTTTTGTTAATAGCCTCTTTGTCCTGTTCCATTTCTGCAAAAGCCATCCACTTTTACACAGCTCCTTGGAGAGCTCTTCTGTTTACTAGATAGTATGCAGCTCAATTCATGAGTTGTTGGATAAAGCTAAATAGAAAGCAAAATTGCTCAGTTGAATTTTATATTTTAAGTGTTCCAAACTCTCCTCTGTTCCTTTGGTCTTTTTGTCTGTTATTGGGCTAGTCATTCTATTTTGATAACTGCATCTTTATGACATTTTATTGTTGGCAAGTTTTATATATTTACTCTTCATGGGAGTTTATAATCAACTCCTCCAGTGCCTTTCCCCCAATTCACTTACCTGCCAAATTCTATTGAACTTTTGACTGGAATTATATAAAATTTATTATAATTTAATTTGGAGGGAATTTGACTGCTTTACACTATGAAGTCTACCCTTCTAGGAAAATATGCTGACCTCTATGTCAGGCAATGTACACATTAGTTTCATTGTATCCTCATACTAACATTATTATTTGGATATTTATTATATCTTTTTACAGAGGAAGAAACTAAGTCTTAGGTTAGTTTAACTGTTCAAGTTCATGTAGCAGAGAGTGGGTAAAATGAAAATTAAAACCCAGGTCTGCAGACCAGCAGGTTTCTAAAACTGATATTCCTTCCACTCATGTTTTGTCTCCAGTGTCGGATGAGAAAAGAGATGGGGAAGGCCTGAATTAGAGTAATAGCAGTGGAAAAAATAAGCCTGATTTGAGAGATGCTTAGGATTCAGTGATTTATTGGATGTGGGGTAAAGAGAGAGATAAAGCTGGGCCATACAGGATTAATGGGTTGGGTGGTAGAGACATTCACCAAGAGATACAACATAGGAGAGGAGCAGGATCTCTGGGGAAGGTTGTGAGTTTCGTTTTGGACATGTAGCTTTTGGTGTCATTCAGAGGTGATTGGAGGTCTGCGTGAATTGTAGTGGAAGGATAAGGGCGAGGAGAGATGAAGATCCTGGTGAAGGAGTTGTTTCAATCATCCCCCAGGCCACTAGACCCCTACAGTTTTCCACTGGTGAGACAGGCCTCTGAATCTTCATGGGATGCATATCCCGCTGACTAGTGTTTGTGTCTTACCAAGGCCTTCAAAATACCTGCCATTTCTTGCCTATCTCAACTGATTAACACGGTGCCATCTGCAGAATATACTAATATATGTTCAGATGGTCCAAGTCCCTGTAGGCTATATCATGACAGAGGGAGAGAGTTTCACCCTAGAGCAAAACCATAACTGCAACATATTGTCCCTTCCGTGGGAACGTGAACTGTTTTGCTCTGTTGTCTTGATAATATGGAAAAGAATTCTTTGACCAGAGCAGTGATAAACACTTTGTTATCGAGACAGTGCCAGTGTGCTCTAACTAAAAATAGCATGCCTGTCACCACAGCTGCACGTAGAGGTAGTATGGATGGAGTTTGTTGCAGCCCATTGTCATCCTCTAGGATCCACATGGTTTTCTTATGAATCAGACATGAATTAAATGGAAATACGGTGAGGACTACCGCTCCTGCCCCTGCCTAGCATGCAAGATTGTTTTGATTCACTATCTCAGCTGAAAGGTAATGGTGGTAGAGTTTGGTCTTCCCACCATAATATGCCACGTTGTGAATGACTCTAGTTTTCTCTGATGGCTAAGAGGAGGAGGTGGAAGCAAATTTTAATCTTTGAAAGTATTTTTTTTTTCTTATAAGGCAGAGGCCTCTGTGTCATCTTCAAGCAAGGGGGAATGTTAATTTTTAATATGGAGGAGTGGGCCTCTTCTGCAAGCACAGAAAGGTCAAGGGAATCTGATGTTTCAAGGATTTTTAGAGCATTGACCTAAACGTCCTATTTTCCAGTATCAAGGTACCATGCTTTTTGAAACAGGGTCCTTCCTCTGGCATACTGGACTTGTCAGGGTTGAGATTTTAAACTTGTCTGGAGCACACTCAGGTAAGGACTGGGACCCAATTCTCAGATTTTTTTAGAGCTCTAACCTCCAGCATCAACGGTTAGTCTTTGATGTTGCCCAGGAGGCCCTTTGACTTTCTCATTCCTTAGCACTATTGACATTTTGAGCATGAGAATAAATCTTTGTTGGGGATGATATTGTATTGTGCGCTATTGGGTGGTTAGCAGCATCGTACCAGAGGCCAGTAGCAACCTCCACCCCCAGCCCTCCCAGCTGTGGCAACCAAACACGTCTTCAGACACTGTCAAATGTTCCCTTGTTGCGGCAAAACTGACTGTGTAGGGAACCACTGACTGAGATAAAAGGACGTTAGGGTGGGGCAAGCGGATATTATGTGCCTCACTACTCTGATGTAATATGCCCTCCACTCACACTCCCAAATCATGTGGACCCTGACTCTGTCCAACCTTAGAGCACACTTACACCATAGTGGGTAGCGTGGGGCACTGCCCACATGGCTTCAAGACCAAAGCACACATTTTCAAGCAAGAATGTTGACCATGGAGGGTTCACAGCTGATGGAAATTGCCCTCAGCTGAAGGCAGCTGCCTTCTACAAGGTTTCACACCCTCTCTGTAGGTGTCTGCATCAGGAACGGGCTGACATGATGGCACAATGCCACTGCCACAATTTAAAACAAGCAGATTCGAAAGGTGACATTCTGCATGATTCCTTTCATACGATATTTCAGAAGAGACTAAAACCACAATGGTAAAAATCACATCAGTGGTCGCCATGGCAAAGAAGGAGTGGGGATTGATCCCAAAGTTATGTGAGAGAACTTTTGGGGATGATAGAAGCATTTTATATCTTTACTGGGGAGGCAGTTATACGAGTGTGTGTGTGTCAAAATTCATAGAACTGTACACTAAAAAGAGAGAATTTAACTGAATGTAAATTTACCTTGATAAATTTATGTTGGAAAAAATATTAAAAAACAAAACAATTTTGAAGGGCCGTTCTACTCCCAGAGCTCCCTATGGGATAGGTAGTGGCTTTTCTCACAACTTCTTTGCAGTTCAGTTTCTCCCTTTGTCTAGTCCTTCTTTCTCTCCCAGAAATGTGGTGTTCCTGAGAACAAACACAAATGAAATCTTCCACAAATCTCTCTCTTGGTGTCTATTCCCAAGAAGCCCAACCCAAGAAAGTCCGTCTGAGAAGGCAGATAAAATAGGATTTTAGAGTTGGATAGCCCATCAGCTAGCTGGCAATAAGAATCCTGTCACTACTCTTCTGACAGACACTGGCATGTGGTGAAAGTGAAAGCCGCTCAGTCATGTCCGACTCTTCACGACTCCATGGACTGTAGCCCACCAGGCTCCTCTGTCCATAGGATTCTCCAGGCAAGAATACTGGAGTAGGTGCCACTCCCTTCTCCAGAGGATTTTCCTGACTTAGGGATCGAACCTGGGTCTCCCTCATTGCAGGCAGATTCTTTACCATCTGAGCTACCAGGGAAGTGATGAGACATGGGTGAGTAATACAAAATTGCTTAAACTTTTCAATCAGAGTGAAGTAAGAAAGAAAAAAGCAAATATTGTATATTAACACATGTGTGTGGAATCTAGGAAAAATCGGTACAGATGAAACTATTTGCAGGGCAGAAATAGAGATGCTGATGTAGGGAGTGGATGTGTGAACACCGGGAAGGGGGAGGGGATGAACTGGGAGGTTGGGACTGACGTATGTGCACTGCCAAACGTAAAACAGAAAGTTAGTGGGAACCTGCTGTATAGTACAAGGAGCTCAGCTCAGTGCTCTGTAGACCTAGAGGGGTGGGATGGGGTGGTTGGGAGGGAGGTCCAAAAGGAAGGAAATACACACACACATACACATAGCTGATTCACTTCATTGTACAGCAAAACTAACACAACATTGTAAAACAACTGTATTCCAGTTTAAAAACAAAACAAAATGTTTGTTGGGAAGTGAGATGGGATACAAGTGAAGAGAACATACTGACAGGTGCAGTATCCCAAGCATTTGAGAAGTTCAGTCAGTTCAGTCACTCAGTCATGTCTGACTCTTTGTGACCCCATGGACTGCAGCACGCCAGGCCTCCCTGTCCATCACCAACTCTCGGAGTTTACCCAAACTCATGTCCATTGGGTTGGTGATGTCATCCAAACATCTCATCCTCTGTGATCCCCTTCTCCTGCCTTCAGTCTTTCCCAGAATCAGGGTCTTTTCAAATGAGTCAGCTCTTTGCATCAGATGACCAAAGTGTCAGAGTTTCAGCTTCAACATCAGTCCTTCCAATGAATATTCGGGACTGATTTCCTTTAGGATGGACTGGTTGGATCTCTTTGCAGTCCAAGGGATGTAAAATTAGAAAAAGACAGTAAGAATTCTTATGATGAAAACAGTAGTGCTGAGATTGAGAATCCTGATCTAATGGTTTCAGCTGCAGATGATTTTTCCTTGAGTCAATAGTTGACTTGCCATTTCCTTCTCAAGAGGATCTTCCTGACTCAGAGGTCAAACCTAGGTCTCCCTCATTGCAGGCAGTTGTTTTACCCTCTGAGCCACCAGGGAAGCCCATCAATAGTTGATTGCTGCTGCTGTTGCTGCTAAGTCACTTCAGTCGTGTCCGACTCTGTGCAACCCCATAGACGGCAGCCCACCAGGCTCCCCCGTCCCTGGGATTCTCCAGGCAAGAACACTGGAGAGGGTTGCCATTTCCTTCTCCAATGCAGGAAAGTGAAAAGTGAAGGTGAAGTCGCTCAGTTATGTCCAACTCTTCGCGACCCCATGGACTGCAGCCTACCAGGCTCCTCTGCCCATGACATTTTCCAGGAAGAGTACTGCAGTGGGGTGCCATCACCTTCTCTGCAATAGTTGATTAGGGTTTATAAATTCAATCATTTCTTCCACACTTATTAGATGAAGTACTGTAAAAAAGAGCTTTCAATGATCACCTAAGTTTACTTGCTTTCTCTAATTTTAGGATAATAGAATAACCAGCTCTGGAATTACACAGTTGGCATAGTCAGAAAATCATTATAGTTTTCACTTCAGGCCTAAATTAAGTACAGATAAATTAAAAATGTAAAAGTGAGAATCACTAAGATTTGATAAACAGTTACTGAAGGTAGGCAGAAGTTATAATGACTCTTGGTTTTCTAACTGAGTTTATAGTGGTGCCAGACATTAAATAAAAGAGAACAACAAGGATGAAAGATTTGAAGTTATTCAGTTTGAGAAGTTTAGCAGATTAAGTATCATTCACTTCCTTTTCTCAGCCTCGATGAGAAAACTGCTCTTCTTTGAGCCTTTGATGGTGTTCTTGGGTGCATGGCTTGCTTTAACTGATAGAATGCGGATGAAAATGATAGCTGTCCTTTCAAAGCCTAAGCCATAGAGGCATTGTATATTTGTGCTCAGGGAAGGAACTTCTACCACCTACCTGAAAATAAAAAGCTCTTTCATTCTGGGTCCCAGAACAAAACACATACAGAGCAGATCTGAGCTTAACCCACACTTTGGAGCAGAACTGCCAGCCAAGCTCATTCTAGATGAGCTGAACGACAGTCAATCTGCAGATTCATGAGCGTGAGAACCAATGTTTCTTTACCATTGAAAATGTGGTAGTTTGTTATGTGGCAATAAGATAGAAACAAAACCCCTGAAGGACACACATGAAAATGCATAGTATGGATCTGGATATACAGGTCTCAAAATTAAGAGAGGATCACAAAGGGAAAAAGAACAGTGTAAGAGAAGAACCAAAGTCAGAATCCTGGTGAACATTGACAAATTGGCCATTTGTCACTTGGACATGCTCAGTTCTGAATACTGAAGGTATTTTCCTCTGTGATTGTATTATCTACTTTACGTATAAATGTGGATATGTGTGGGAGAAGGCAATGGCACCCACTCCAGTACTCTTGCCTAGAAAATCCTATGGACGGAGGAGCCTGGTAGGCTGCAGTCCATGGGGTCGCGAAGAGTCAGATATGATTGAGCGACTTCACTTTCAATTTTCACTTTTATTCATTGGAGAAGGCAATGGCAACCCGCTCCAGTGTTCTTGCCTGGAGAATCCCAGGGACGGGGGAGCCTGGTGGGCTGCCGTCTATGGGGTCGCGAAGAGTTGGATATGACTGAGCAACTTCACTTCACTTGGACATGCTCAGTTCTGAATACTGAAGGTATTTTCCTCTGTGATTGTATTATCTACTTTACGTATAAATGTGGATATGTGTGGGAGAAGGCAATGGCACCCACTCCAGTACTCTTGCCTAGAAAATCCTATGGACGGAGGAGCCTGGTAGGCTGCAGTCCATGGGGTCGCGAAGAGTCAGATATGATTGAGCGACTTCACTTTCAATTTTCACTTTTATTCATTGGAGAAGGCAATGGCAACCCGCTCCAGTGTTCTTGCCTGGAGAATCCCAGGGACAGGGGAGCCTGGTGGGCTGCCGTCTATGGGGTCGCGAAGAGTTGGATATGACTGAGCAACTTCACTGTCACTTTTCACTTTCATGCATTGGAGAAGGAAATGGCAATCCTCTCCAGTGTTCTTGCCTGGAGAATCCCAGGGATGGGGGAGCCTGGTGGGCTGCCATCTATGGGGTCGCACAGAGTCGGACACGACTGAAGTGACTTAGCAGTGGATATATGTATGTATGTATTACTATAAGAATGACCTGTATATTCTACCCAGCCACTTACAGCTGTGATATATACATGGACTCTGGATTACCCAGATAAAATAAAATACCGATCTGTATTTTGGCTGCGCAGTGTCTTCGTTGCTGTGTGCGGGCTTTTCTCTAGTTGCGGTGAGTGGGGGCTATTCTCTAGCTGTGGGGTGTGGGCTCCTTAGTGTGGTGGCTTCTCTTGTTGCAGAGCACAGGCTGCAGAACGTGGGCTCAGGACTTGTGACACATGTGGGATCTTCCTGGACCGGAAACAAGCCTATGTCCCCTGCATTGGCAGGCAGATTCTTAACCACTGGACCACCAGGGAAGTCCCAGAGTTGGTCATAATATTATGATTTTAAAAGGGAAATTGCTCTTGCTTCTATTCATTTTATATCCCAGCTCCTTTTGTTGGCTGAATTTTGCCTCCTTAACAAAACATCTCTCCAGACTTCCAGGTCAGTTTCCATTAGAAGCCACTCAGTATGTCAGTCTTTGAAACTGATTCGTCCATTTCTCTTTCCTCAGTATTCAGTTGAGAAAATTTTGTTTTTTGCTTTAGGGCATTGAACAATCCATTTTCTTCTGCAAATGTTGGAGGTTCCTGTTTTACGTTAGGGCTCTCTCTTTTCCTCTTCTCTCTCTCCTCACTCCCTCTCCTCCTCTTTTCTTCTTCCTCTCTCTTCTCATTGAACGCTCCCCCCTGAACTCTGCCATTCCGCTCCTTTTTGTAAGGACATTTTCTAGTTCCTTGAGGTACTAAGAAGAGGGCTAAGAGCTGTTTTTGCTCTTGCACCTCAATTCTACAAGTATAAAGGAAAGTTTTTTTTCTTCTTTGTTTGTTTGTTTTTAAAAATAGTATTGATAACACAATGTTCATCTTTTAAATGCTTTTAAATGTTCCTGTTAGCTACCAGAATCACAATAGCATCATGGACCACAAAATGTGCTTTCATGCTGATGAGGCCTGGAGCCTCTGCTCTAAGTCTCGGTGGAGACAGACACAGAATTGCATGTAAACAAAAGTTCATGAAGTGGGTTGCAGATGCTCTCTCCCAACCAACTCTTCAGAGCAACTTCCTGTTCTCATGAGGAACAAACCAGAATGAATTGCTTTATGTAGACAGGATAGGAGCAAGATAGTGTCATTTTCTTGTCTGAAATTATGACTGATACTCATCTACTTGGTTCAGATCTTTAACAGAAAGGGGAAGTTCTGATAAATAGCTAGTTATGAGGGAAGATGATGCATTTAATTTTAGAAACATTGAATTTCAGAATCTAGTGAGTTTTTGGAACACGGAATCCAGTTTTGAAGTGCATATCATTAGGCTTTGAACACATGGAGTTTAAGGTTCAGCGAGATTTTCCTATGGAGGAAAATCTGTCCAACTGGCAGAGCTGACATACAGAAGAGGTGTCAGGGCCAGAGTTATGGATTTGGTCATTACTTGTATGTTTGAAGCTTTGTGAGGTGATGGGGAAACTCCTGGACTGCCAGAAGCAGGGATTGAGTATTGAGCCTTGGGTTATAGCCAATTTGGTACATGGAAGGAGAAAGTGAAACCAAGAAAAAAAAGATGCATAGATTTGTAGGGAGACTGTGACAATATTAGCCTTGTGCATGCCAACACCGATAGAATTCTGAGAAGGCAGGTGTGGTTATGTAACTGAGCAAGGGCTTGTGTGCCCACAAGGCAGAAAGCCAAACTCTGGTAGCAAGTATTTGCAGCAAAGTAAGGATTTATTTGCAGGGAGTCAAGCAAAGGAGTGGGACACAGGACTCAGATCCATTCCACCTTGGTCTTTGAGTTAGGGATAATTTTAAGGGGAAGAATAGAAAAACAGGGATAAATTATCATCCTGTGACATTTCTTATTCATGTTTTTAGGAGTCAAGATGTGTCCAGTTTATGGTTCTCTAGCCAGGTGGCCCGTGGCTTAGGGGTCTCTGAGCTCATCTTGTCCTGGAAAAGCAACTTTAGTTTGTACATTAATATTGAAATATAACAATAGCAACTTAAGTCCATTAACACTATTTAGGGACAACTACCATCTTAATCATCTGATTCTGGTTGATTAGTGGTCAGCACAGAATTGAGGTCAGGGGATAAGACAGGGAAAAAAGTTCTGGATAGAAAGATGAATCACAAACTCAGTAAGAGAACTTGTTTTCAGCAGGACTTGTTTTCAGTTATGATTGTCTGCCATGAAAGAGAGACGAGTAGCACAAAGGCTGAGTAAAAGCCATCTGATTGGGTGATGAGGAGGCATTGGGAAGCTTTGAGAGATGATTCAGTGGAGTTGTGTAGACTAGAAAACAGTGTCAGCAATTAGGGGGAGATTCATTGATGAGGAAATGGAAGAGAGGAAGACAGACAACTTTTCAAAAAAAATATAGGCAGGGAACAAAGAAGAAAAAGAACTCCAGGATTAAAGTCAGAGTTACCTATCCTGGTAGAAAAAACTTCAGGGATCCTCACTGCTCTGACATTGGATGACTTAGGATTTTGTGATATTTATCACCTTTTCAGTTCAGTTCAGTTCAGTCACTCAGTCGTGTCCGACTCTTTGCGACCCCATGAATCGAAGCACGCCAGGCCTCCCTGTCCATCACCAGCTCCCGGAGTTCACTCAGACTCACGTCCGTTGAGTCAGTGATGCCATCCAGCCATCTCTTCCTCTGTTGTCCCCTTCTCCTCCTGCCCCAAATCCCTCCCAGCATCAGAGTCTTTTCCAATGAGTCAACTCTTCGCATGAGGTGGCCAAAGTACTGGAGTTTCAGCTTTAGCATCAAATGTGCAATTTGTTCTATGAAGACCTACAAGAACTTCTAGAACTAACACCAAAAACAGATGTCCTTTTCATCATAGGGGACTGGAATGCAAAAGTAGGAAGTCAAGAGATACCTGGAGTAACAGGCAAGTTTGGTCTTGGAGTACAAAATGAAGCAGAGAAAAGGCTAATAGAGTTTTGCCAAGAGAATGTGCTGGTCATAGAAAACACCCTCTTCCAACAACACAAAAGAAGAATCTACACATGGACATCACCAGATGGTCAATACCAAAGTCAGTTTGATTATATTCTTCGCAGCCGAAGATGAAGAAGCTCTATACAATCAGCAAAAACAAGACCAGGAGCTGACTGTGACTCAGATCATGAACTCCTTATTGCCAAATTCAGACTTAAATTGAAGAAAGTAGGGAAAACCACTAGACCATTCAAGTATGACCTAAATAAAATCCTTATGATTATACAGTGGAAGTGACAAATAGATTCAAGGGATTAGATCTGATAGACAGAGTGCCTGGAGAACTATGGATAGTGGTTCATAACATTGTATAAGAGGTGGTGATCAAAACCATCCCAAAGAAAAAGAAATGCCAAAAGGCAAAATGATTGTCGGAGGAGGCTTTACAAATAGCTGAGAAAAGAAGAGAAGCAGAAAGCAAAGGAGAAAAGGAAAGATACATATGGATAGTGGTTCATAACATTGTATAAGAGGTGGTGATCAAAACCATCCCAAAGAAAAAGAAATGCCAAAAGGCAAAATGATTGTCGGAGGAGGCCTTACAAATAGCTGAGAAAAGAAGAGAAGCAGAAAGCAAAGGAGAAAAGGAAAGATACACCCATCTGAATGCAGAGTTCCAAAGAATAGCAAGGAGAGATGAGAAAGCCTTCCTCAGTGATCAATGCAAAGAAATAGATGGAAACAATAGAATGTGAAAGACTAGAGATTTCTTCAAGAAAATTAGAGATACCAAGGGAACATTTCATGCAAAGATGAGCACAATAAAGGACAGAAATGGTATGAACTTAACAGAAGCAGAAAATATCAAGAAGAGGTGGCAACAATACACAGAAAAACTATATTAAAAAGATCTTAACAACCCAGATAACCATGATAGTGTGATCACTCACCTAGAGCCAGACATCCTGGAGTGCAAAGTCAAGTGGGCCATCACTATGAACAAAGCTAGTGGAGGTGATGGAATTCCAGCTGAGTTATTTCAAATCCTAAAAAATGATGCTGTGAAAGTGCTACATTCATTATGCCAGCAAATCTGGAAAACTCAGCAGTGGTCATAGAACTGGAAAAGATCAGTTTTCATTCCAATTTCAAAGACAGGCAATGCCAAAGAATATTCAAACTACCGTATAATTGCACTCATCTCTGCTGCTGCTAAGTTGCCTCAGTCGTGTCTGACTCTGTGGGACCCCATAGATGGCAGCCCACCAGGCTCCCCCATCCCTGGGATTCTCCAGGCAAGAACACTGGAGTGGGTTGCCAGTTCCTTCTCCAATGCATGAAAGTGAGAAGTGAGAGTGAAGCCACTCAGTCGTGTCCGACTTTTAGCGACCCCATGGGCTGCAGTCTACCAGCTCACATGCTAGCAAAGTAATGCTCAAAATTCTCTAGGTCAAGAAGCAACAGTTAGAATTGGACATGGAACAGTGGACTGGTTCCAAATTGGGAAAGGAAGGAGTACATCAAGACTGTATATTGTCACCTTGCTTGTTTAACTTATATGCAGAGTACATCAAGCAAAATGCCAGACCGGATGAAGCACAAGCTGGAATCAAGACTGCAGGGAGAAATAGCAATAACCTCAGATATGCAGATGACCCACACTTACAGCAGAAAACGAAGAGGAACTAAAGACCGTTTTGATGAAGGTGAAAGAGGAGAGTGAAAAAGCTAGCTTAAAACTCAACATTCAAAAAATGAAAATCATGGCATCCGGTCCCATCACTTAATGGCAAATAGTTGGGGAAACAATGGAAACAGTGACAGACTTTATATTCTTGGGCTCCAACATCACTGCAGATGATGGGTGCAGTCATGAAGTTAAAAGATGCTTGCTCCTTGGAAGAAAAGCTATGACCAACCTAGATAGCATATTCAAAAGCAGAGACATTATTTTACCAACAAAGGTCCGTCTAGTCAAAGCTGTGGTTTTTCCAGTAGTCACGTGTGGGTGTGAGAGTTGGACTATACAGAAAGCTGAGCACTGAAAAGTTGATGCTTTTGAACTGTGGTGTTGGAGAAGAGTCTTGAGAGTCTCTTGGATTGCAAGGAGATCCAATCAGTCTATCCTAAAGGAAATCAGTCCTGAATATTCATTGGAAGGACTGATGCTGAACCTGAAGTTCCAATACTTTGGCCACCTGATGTGAAGAACTGACTCATTTGCAAAGACCCTGATGCTGGGAAAGATTGAAGGCAGGAGCAGAAGGGGACAACAGATGAGATGGTTGGATGGCATCACTGACTCAATGGACATGAGTTTGAGCAGGCTCTAGGAGTTGGTGATGGACGGGGAATCCTGGTGCTACAGTCTATGGGGCTGCAAAGAGTTGGACACGACTGAGTGACTGAACTGAACTTAACTGAATTCATTACAATTTCTCTTCGAATTTTAAAGAAATGCTCACTTTGATACCTAACTGTATTTTCCTCATTTTGTATACTACTTTAGAAGATCCACACTTGGATCTTCTCCAGCAAGGATGAATGTTCATGTAACAGACTTCTTCTCTCCCATCTTCTTGGATCCAAGAACAGTTTTGGTAGACATGAGTTCTAACTCTTCCAGTGAATGACCAAACAGACGTGGCAATTAGCTTACCCTGATTCTTGAAAGGGTGCTTAATTTTGGCTCCTCTCAGTGCTGACCTTTTTTTTTTCTTTTCCATTAACTACCCAGGAACACAAACTGCTTTTCAGATTAGCTGCTATTAAAAAAAATATTGTTTATTTATTTTGGATGGCACTGGTTCTTTCTGTAGTTGCAGTGAGTAGGGGCTACTCTTCATTATGGGCTTCTCATGGTGGTGACTTCTGTGGCGCCCAGGCTCTAGGCACAGTCTTCAGTAGTGGCAGCATGTGGCCTCAGTAGTTGCTCTAGGCGTACAGGCTCTAGGATACATGGGCTTCTGTAGTCAGGGCTCTCAGGCTTGGTGGCATGTAATCATCCCAGACCACGGATCAAACCCTTGTCTCCTGCGTTGGCAGGTGGGCTCCCATCCACGGTACCACAAGGGAAGACCAGATTAGCTGCTATTACTTTGTAAGGTACCATCATAGGTGGGATTGGATGACTCTTTGTGTTCTTTGTCAACTTGAGGTTCTATATTTGTTTCAAATAGCAGGACTTTAAGGGAAAGAGAGGCAGAGCTTGAAGATTCAACTAGCATTTGTGACCAGGTAGGAGAAGGGGTGGCAGAGAGGGAGGTCGTGAGCCACCCTGAGGCAGGGTAGGGGGCCAGCTTAGGAGGGATTGTCCAGGTGAGGAGGCTGCAGTGGATGTGGCTGGGTTTTCTGGGGCTGCCTGGGGATACAGGGCTGGACTAACAGGACCAGGGAAGAGTGGAAGTTATGCCTGGAGGAGACCTAGCAGAGAAAGCAGCGCAGGGAGGGGAGGGCAAGGTCAGAGATGAGTGTGGCCACCTCAGAGACACCTCCAGAGCACCCTGCTCACAGGAAGAGCTTGTTTGATCACTGACTCATTGTGTGGCCTGCCCTTCCTGTGCGGCAGTTTCCCCTTCTGTGAGATGAGAAGCACAACAAAGGGCCACGGGGAGGAAAAACTAAAAAATAGACCAAGATGCTGGTGGTGGATATGTTCGTCTATGGTTTCTATGGTAATAATTCTGGGCTGAATTTAAAAAATGAAACCACAAGGTGTGTAAAATACACATCCACTTATTAGTAAAATGCATTTCAAATTGATTTTCCTCTTTCAGGGGGTAGTCACTAAAAAAGATAATTCTCCTCAAGAAAACCTCTAGTCAGGGGGTCTCTGGTTTATCACTGAAACACAGAAACTGAATTTGGCACACACTTTTTTGGCCATAAAGGAAGAAATGGCAAACAAATGTTGGTTCTTTTATTCACAATAGCATTTATTGAGAACTGACCATGCACCAACCTGCCAGCGTTATAATCAGTAGTGAGACTACAAAAATGGAAAACATAGATTTAGCCATAAACAAGTATAGATAGGATGCAACTAATTACAGCCACAGGAAATCAAGGCTCTATCATGCAGGCATGTGCCAGGTTCTCTGAGATGTCAGATGAAGGAGCTAGGGATTCAGGGGGACAGAGGTCAGTACAGGTTCCAGAAAGGAGCTGATGGGTGAAATGGTTCCTGGACATGTTCAGTGAGGAGGTGCAGAGGAAGGGTGGGAGGACATGGGGGAGGAACTTTGCCACTTTCGCATTAAGTCTCAAGCCAGACTATTAGAATGACAGTTCCTTAGAAGCTGACCCCATGTTTGATTCATCTTCATACATCCCAGGGACTTTTCCCAGACCTTTGTCCCCAGTGGCACCCCAATATACATTCGTGTTTGTCCAGTTCACTCCTCTGAAAGGATTCAGTAGCTTTCCGTGATGATGGATGAATTCCATTCCCCTCTTCTAGACTCTGAAGCCCTGTGTGATCTGTATCTATCTTGAACAGCTCTTCCCTTCCCCAGCATGACTCCATGACTCATCATGACTGGCTATTTCTTATCCTCCAGGTTTCCATGTCAACCTTTTTTCCCCAGAGAGGTCTTGCTTTATCAGCTAATCTAAGTAGGTTCCTCAAACTTTATGCTGGTTGTCTCCATTTTTGTACCCTGTTCCTAAAATAGGGCTTCCCAGGTGGCTCAGCGGTAAAGAATCCACCTGCCAAAGCAAGAGACACAGGTTCAGTCCCTGGGTTGGAAAGATCCCTGGAGAAGGAAATGGCAAGCCACGCTATTATTCTTGACAGAGGAGCCTGGCAGGCTATAGTCCATGGGTCACAAAGAGTCAGACATGACTGACACATTACATTATATTCCTAAAAAAGTTTTCAAATAAATGAAATGTTGATTGCAACAAAATAATAATAATAATATAAGCTAAAATTTATTGAATTCTTATTATATGTTTAGCATTATGTTTCTTTCTTTTTTCCTTTCTTTGCTTTTTTTCGTTCTAAGAACACTAAATCTATCATTCCGGGGGTAGATACATTATTAAGTACAGTTATCATTCGACACATTAGATCTCTAGAAATTATTTATTTTCTAATAAATAGTTTGTGTGCATGTTGGATGCTTACTTCTTGATATACAATTACCTTTTCTAGTCCTCATAAAACTCATATAAGGTAAGTACTATTATTATTTCTAATTTATAGAAGAGGAAACGGAAACTTAGAGAGGCCAAAAAATTGACCCAGTAACCACAACTAATGATAGAGTGACAGCTTAGAAATCAGGATGTTCGAATTCAGAACCTAGACTCAAATGCATTAAGGCCTTTAAATACTGCCTCTTGAATGTGTTTGAAAGCTCAAAGTGTTTAGCAAATGATTGTCGTGTATCTATTTCAGATCAGTTTTGTGTTCTATGAATTTTTAAATGATCAAGGACATTAATCTAGAGCCTTCTACTACAATTCCTATTATCATCTATAGCATCAAGTGATAGTCCTTGTTTATTAGCAAAAGGGAATATGAGCTGGATTCTCTCATTTCTCTTCCTCAAATTTCTGTTGGCCACAAGTCACGTGATGCCAATGGGTTTACTGTGAGGCGAGGGCTCCAAGGCAGTGCATAGGAACATTTCTGTGCATAAGAATGGCCTGGGAATCTTATTCAAATACAGTCTCTGATTCACAGGCCTGAGGTAGGGCCTGTGAGTCTGCATTTCTAAGAGGCTCCCAGGTGAGCCCATGCAACTAGCTGGGGATCACACTGTGAGCCACGTGTTCTAAGGGTGAATGTAACATAGAATACCTGGGTTTTCTTCTGTCCCCAACAAGGCAAATGAGTTCTAGTAACTGGCAGCCAGAGACAGACCTTGAGGGGACAGGTAATTACACTGGAATTTAACCTCCAGGAGAGCAGCATCCTTTCCTTCTTTAGCATGTTTCCCATTCCTGGCACAGAATTAGAGCTCAATGATTATTGAAGGTAGAGAATTTGTCCTTGCTTGGGCGTCGGTAAGAATTCATCACCTCAGTCTTCCATTCTTTCCAGTTTTGAGGTGAGTGAGTACAACCCGTATTGCAGGAAAGTGAAAGGTCTTTCCTGTACAGTAGTCCACATACACAGTGACAGGTGACCTATGTGAGAGAAGGAAAGAGAAAATGAAATCCTAAGACTTGAACTTCTGCTTTGATTAACAGTCAAGTCCTTTTTGGGTTTGACTTTCCTCATTTGAGGTGGTCTACAGTAGACAGTTCCCTATTGCTCTGCAGTGGAGGGGGTTGCTAGACAGATTCATCCACTCATTCAGCATATATTTGGGAGCATCATTCCAGGGACTTGAGATATATTGGTGAACAAAGAAGACCTGTGTCCTCACAGAGCTTTTACTGCAGTTGGTGGAGGCAAATAGTGAATTAAATAAATATTATATGCTATAAGGTTACAATGGCTCAGGAAAAATGAGATGTATAGCAAGGTAGGGGAACTATGGAGTATGAGTGGAAGCATGTTTTAATATTAAATAACATGGTCACAGTAAGTCTCATTGGAAAAGTGATATCTGGGGAGAAACTTGACAGGAGTAAGGGAGGAAACCAGGCAGATTTCTGGGGCAAGCATGTTGCCAGGCAGAGGTGACAGCTGGTGTAAAGGACCTGGGGCAATAGAGTGGCTGTAATATTCCAAGGAGAGCAATGAGGTTGGTGTGTCTCAGTTCAGTCGCTCTGCTAAGTTGCTTCAGTCGTGTCCGACTCTGTGCAACCCCCATAGATGGCAGCCCACCAGGCTCCCCTGTCCCTGGAATTCTCCAGGCAAGAACACTGGAGTGGGTTTCCATTTCCTTCTCCAACTCTTTGCAACCCCATGCACTGTAGCACACCAGGCTTCTCTGTCTATCACCAACTCCTGGAGCCTACTTACTCAAACTCATATTCATCGTGTCAGTGATGCCATCCAAACACCTCATCCCCTGTCATCCCCTTCTTTGAGAGCAATGAGGTTGGTGTGTCTCAGTTCAGTCGCTCTGCTAAGTTGCTTCAGTCGTGTCCGACTCTGTGCAACCCCCATAGATGGCAGCCCACCAGGCTCCCCTGTCCCTGGAATTCTCCAGGCAAGAACACTGGAGTGGGTTTCCATTTCCTTCTCCAACTCTTTGCAACCCCATGCACTGTAGCACACCAGGCTTCTCTGTCTATCACCAACTCCTGGAGCCTACTTACTCAAACTCATATTCATCGTGTCAGTGATGCCATCCAAACACCTCATCCCCTGTCATCCCCTTCTTCTCCCGCCTTCAATCTTTCTCAGCATCAGGATCTTTTCCAGTGAGTCAGTTCTTCACATCAGGGGGCCAAAGTATTGGCATTTCAGCTTCAGCATCAGTCCTTCCAATGAATATTTAGGACTGATTTCCTTTAGGATGGACTGGTTGGATCTCCTTGCAGTCCAAGCGACTCTCAAGAGTCTTCTCCAACACCACATTCAAAAGCATCAGTTCTTCAGCACTCTGCTTTCTTCACAGTCCAACTCTCACATCCATACACGACTACAGGAAAAACCATAGCTTTGACTAGATGGACCTTTGTTGGCAAAGTAATGTCTCTGCTTTTTAATATACTGTCTAGGTTGGTCATAGCTTTTCTTCCAAGGAGCAAGTGTTTTTTAATTTCATGACTGCAGTCACCATTTGCAGTGATTTTAGAGCCTTCCAAAAATAAAGTCTGTCACTATTTCCATTGTTTTCTCATCTATTTACCATGAAGTGATGGGACAGGATGCCATGATCTTAGTTTTCTGAATGTTGAGTTTTAAGCCAACTTTTCCACTCTCCTCTTTCATTTTCATCAAGAGGCTGTTTAGTTTTCGTAAGGGTCGTGTCATCTGCATATTTGAGGTTATTGCTATTTCTCCCTGCAGTCTTGATTCCAGCTTGTGCTTCATACAGCCTGGCATTTCACGTAATGTACTCTGCATATAAGCTAAATAAGCAGGGTGACAAAATACAGCCTTGACGTACTCCTTTCCTGATTTGGAGCCAGTCTGCTATTCTATGTCCAGTTGTAACTGCTGTTTCTTGACCTGCATACAGATTTCTCAGAGGGCTGGTCAGGTGGTCTGGTATTCCCATCTCTTTAAGAATTTTACACAGTTTGTTGTGATTCACATAGTCAAAGGCTTTGGCATAGTCAAGAAAGCAAAAGTATATGTTTTTCTGGAACACTCTTGGTTTTTCTATGATCCAACGGATGTTAGCAATTTGATCTCTGGTTGCACTGCCTTTTCTAAACCCAGCTTGAACATCTGGAAGTTCATGGTTCACATACTGTTGAAGTCTGGTGTGGAGAATATTGATCATTACTTTGCTAGTGTGTGAGATAAGTGCATTTGTGTGGTAGTTTGAACATTCTTTGGCATTGTCTTTCTTTGGGATTGGAATGAAAACTGATCCTTTCTAGTCCTGTGGCCACTGCTGAGTTTTCCAAATTTGCTGGCATATTGAGTGAGCACTTTCACAGTATAATCTTTTGGGATTTGAAATAACTCGGCTGGAATTCCATCACCTCCACTAGCTTTGTTTGCAGTGATGCTTTCTAAGGCCCATTTGACTTTGCATTCCAGGATGTCTGGCTCTAGGTGAGTGATCACACATCATGATTATCTGGGTCATGAAGATCTTTTTTGTACAGTTCTGTATATTCTTGCCACCTCTTCTTAATATCTTCTGCTTCTGTTAGGTCCATACCATTTCTGTCTTTTATTGAGCCCATCTTTGCATGAAATGTTCCGTTGGTATCTCTAATTTTCTTGAAGAGATCTCTAGTCTCTCCCATTCTGTTGTTTTCCTCTATTTTTTTGCATTGATCACTGAGGAAGGCTTTCTTATCACTCCTTGCTATTCTTTGGAACTCTACATTCAAATGGGTATATCTTTCTTTTTCTCCTTTGCCTTTTGCTTCTCTTCCTTTCACATCTATTTATAAGGCTTCCTCAGACAGCCATTTTCTGTCTATAAGTTGTAATCCCTTGAATCTATTTGTCACTCCCACTGTATAATGATAAGGGATTTGATTTAGGTCATACTTGAATGGTCTAGAGGTTTTCTTCAATTTAAGTCTGAATTTGGCAATAAGGAGTTCATGATCTGAGCCACAGTCAGCCTCCTGTCTTGTTTTGTGTACTGAGTGAATTAAAGGATGAGGAAAGTCATAGAAGTGAGGTCAGAGAGGTAAGAGAGCAGATGAAGAATTTTTCAGGTAGGTCTTTGTGGGACTCTGTAAACACTTTGGTTTATATCCTGAGTGAAATAGGGAGTGTTTTATCTTATGGTGATATGACCTGATTTGCATTTTGAAAGTATCTTTCTGGCTTCAGTGTAGTGACTAGGCTGTGGGTTCAGTTCAGTTACTCAGTCATGTCCGACTCTTTGTGACTCCAAGGACTGCAGTATGCTAGGCCTCCTTGTCCTTTACTATCTCCCAAAGCTTGCTCAAACTCATGTCCATTGAGTCAGCGATGCCATCCAACCATCTCATCCTCTGTCGTCCCCTTCTCCTCTCACCCCAATCTTTCTCAGCATCAGGGTCTTTTCAAATGAGTCAGTTCTTTGCATTAGGTGGCCAAAGTANATAACCTCAGACGTGCAGATGACACTACCCTTATGGCAGAAAGTGAAGAGGAGCTAAAAAGCCTCTTGATGAAAGTGAAAGAGGAGAATGAGAGATTTGGCTTAAATGTCAACATTCAGAAAACAAAGATCATGGCATCTGGTCCTATCACTTCATGGAAAATAGATGGGGAAACAGTGGAAATAGTGTCAGACTTTATTTTTTGGGGCTCCAAAATCACTGCAGATGGTGATTGCGGCCATGAAATTAAAAGATGCTTACTCCTTGGAAGGAAAGTTAAGCCCAACCTAGATAGCATATTCAAAAGCAGAGACATTCCTTTGCCAACAAAGGTCTGTCTAGTCAAGGCTATGGTTTTTCCAGTGGTCATGTATGGATGTGAGAGTTGGACGGTGAAGAAAGCTGAGCGCTGAAGAATTGATGCTTTTGAACTGTGGTGTTGGAGAAGACTCTTGAGAGTCCCTTGGACTGCAAGGAGATCTAACCAGTCCATTAAAGGAGATCAGTCCTGGGTGTTCTTTGGAAGGACTGATGCTAAAGCTGAAACTCCAGTACTTTGGCCACCTCATGTGAAGAGTTGACTCATTGGAAAAGACTCTGATACTGGGAGGGATTGGGGGGAGGAGGAGAAGGGGACGACAGAGGATGACATGGCTGGATGGCATCACCAACTCAACGGGCATGAATTTGGGAAAACTCCGGAGTTGGTGATGGACAGGGAGGCCTGGCATGCTGCGATTCATGGGGCCGCAAACAATCAGACATGACTGAGTGACTAACTGAGCTGAATTGAACACATATATATGGAATTTAGAAAGATGGTAATGATGATCCTATATGTGAGATAGCAAAAGAGACACAGATATAAAGAACAGACTTTTGGACTCTGTGGGAGAAGGTGAGGGTAGGATGATTTGAGAGAATAGCATTGAAACATGTATATTACCATATGTGAAATAGATCACCAGTCCAAGTTTGATGCATGAGACATGACACTCAAAGCTGGTGCACTGGGACAACCCTGAGGGATGGGATGTGGAGAGAGGTGGGGGGGTGGTTCAGGATGGGGGACACATATATACCCATGGCTGATTCATGTCAATGTATGGCAAAAAACACTACAATATTGTAAAGTAATTAGCTTCCAATTAAAATAAATAAGTTAATTTAAAAAAGAGGTATGGCAATGATCCAAGTGACCAGGAATGAGGGCATTGGGAATACAGGGGCTCAAAATTTTTGATCTGAACAGCTGGAAGGATGGAGTAACAGTAAACTAAGGTGGAGATATCTCAAGGGAAAGATTAAGGGTTCGGGTTTGAGAGGTGATGAAGGATTCTGTTTCTGTTGAATTCTAAGTGTAAATATGAAGTGGGCAGTTGTGGAAGTGTGATTCTAGAGTTCAGGAGAGAGGTCTGCACTGGGTATAGAAATCTGGGAGGCCTGGCATTTAGGAGCTGTTTAAAATTATGACACCGGGTAAGTGACTGTTGACAGAGAAGAACAGAGGACCAGAGGGCTCAATCTTGGGAGAGATACTCCAGCATTGAAAGGTTGGGAAGAAGAGAAGGAACCAATAAAGGAGATGGAGAAGGAATGACCCCTGATGTAGGAGGAAACTAGAGTTTGGGTCCTAGAAAGCAGGTGACAAAAAAATATATCAAGGAGTAGGAATGACCTGCTATGTCTGATGCTTCTGATAGGTCAATTATGGTGAGAGATTAAATTGCTGAGAACTGATCAAGGGAGCCAGCAAAGTGGGGGTCACTGAGGACTTTGATGAGAGCAGGTGTGGTGGGGTTATGAGGACTAATGCCTGGTTGGAATGAGTTTAAGAAAAGAATAAGAGAAGAACAATTAGAGACTTTATACAGGGACTCACTTGAGGATGTTGGTAATAAAGTATAGCACATTATCAAAAGACACAGTCACGTTAGAAAATTTGAGAAAGTTGTAGAAATCCATGCCATAAGGCAAGATGAAAAGTAGTATGGAAACTGAAAGTTTTTTTTATTGGTATGAGAGTAATAGGTAGTCAAGGTGATGTTCACCTCATTTTACTGAGCTTTTAGTGTGTCATTACAAAACACCAAAATAAAATTTCCTACCCACACCTCTGCATATCTCTAAGGAGTGTTAAAACACCTTTAAATTTTTACATTTGATCAAAAATGACAGAAATGGTATTGGAGGAAAGTCATTTCTTAGTCTTGTAAATAGAGTAACTGTATCAGAGGACACAGCCAACCCAAGAGGGCTGATTCTGACTGGTGGAGGTCAGCTCCTCAGCCCCTTTCCTTAAACTGTCTTGGTTATTCAGGATGATGGCACTTTGTTCTTCTCCCCATTCATTTGGAAATTATGTTCCAGTAGTAATCTTTTATAGATACAGGATTCTAACTGGATTGAATGACAGCTGTCTTTATTATCTGCATTCTAGATTCTTTATTCTTTGTACATGGGTAGAAATCAGCAATTTAGAGACATGGATTGGTAAAGGGGGGTAGGCTTCAGATTGATTTCTGGTTGTCACAGTGACTTTGGGAAAATTACCTCATTTTATATTTTATTTGTAAAATGAGATGACTGGATTTGATCATCTCCTCATAGTAACAGTTACTTTTAACTATTACCAAATGCCCTTAAACAATCAGCACTCTGCTAGATGTGGCATTTCAAGTCTTTAGCTTATAGCCAAGCTGGTAAGACAGAATTTACATATAAAAGGTTAGATGACCACAAAAGATTGGAACCAAGGCAGTCCCAGGCTTGCTAAAGGCCAAGAAAAAGTAAAAGTTTTAGATCACCCTTGCTCTGAATTACAGGAAGGGGACATCATTATGGGATAAAAAGTTAACAGCCATTTCCAAAGAAGGTATGAGTCAAGAGTTGGACTCACATTCCTTGAATGATGGACAGGAGTGGACCTAGTGGAGAGACTTGGCCAAACGCAAGGGGCAGTAACATTCTTGGCGTGCAAGAAGTGATAAGTTGACCCCTCTCTGGCTAAGGCTGAGCAGATGCTTCATGGGTAGGGGAAGGTTAGGGCACGAATTAATGGATGGGGCCAACAAATCCTTTTAAGATTTCCTTAGATTTCCCTGGTGGCTCAGATGGTAAAGCGTCTGTCTACAATGTGGGAGACCCAGGTTCAATCCCTGGGTTGGGAAGATCCCCTGGAGAAGGAAATGGCAACCTGCTTCAGTACTATTGCCTGGGAAATCCCATGGACAAAGGAGCCTGGTAGGCTACAGTCCACGGGATGTCAAAGAGTGGGACATGACTTCACTTTCACTTTCACTTTAGTCAGTATTTGTGATATTTCCCCTTAATGAAACTTTAATGGCGTCACTAAGAAGAAACATAACTCAGAAATTATTCATCCTGTCAAAGCCAACCATCCCCCACCTCCTCCTTGCTATAAATGGAACTTGTAGAGAGAACAGATCTGAGACAGGCAGAGAGAAAGAGAGAGTGGTGCCCTGGACTAGTAGTCAGGGTCAGAGCCCATCTGGACTTTTAAGAACACTCCTTGGACCTGGGCTGTTTCTTGTAGCCTTCCTTGTGTGCAGAGAGAAAGGGTTTTTGTAGGTCAATCCAATGTATAAATGCCCCTATTAATTAAGGTAGCCACGGTGTAAGCAATATAGATGTACCTTCTCTCCACTTCTGTAACTTTGATCCCTTGTGTTAGAAGAAGGGATATAGGAGGAGCTTTCTGGCTCACCCAGCTCAGAGTCACTCAGGGAATTCACAGGCAAAGTGCTATGCCCTGGGAGGGTCTGAGGAACAAGGATGAGTGTGTGTGGGTATTGAAGGCAGGGAACATGGGCACAATGTCCAAAGTAAAACATGCAAAGAGAGGACCTTGGCTCTGCCCCCTTCCACCGCCACTTTCCCTGCCTGGACAGCATTCTTCATGATTTCTTCATGCCCCTTCCAAGTGCACTTTCAGTGACCCTCCAGGACTTCACTTCAGGGAACTAACCTCTGCTTCTGTAATACATGATGAGCCAGTTGTCAAAAACCAACCTTCCTGTTCCTAACTGCTCCTTCTGCTGGCCTACCTGTCTGAGTTCTCATTCTGAGTGAACAAATGATTCTTTTCTTCCAGAACAAAGGAAAATGCTTTTGTGTGAACCCTTCCACCCTCCCCCCACCCCCAGTGAAAATGCATTTCCTGGCGTTGTACTGTGGTCTGGTCTGAAGATAGGTTTTGGTTGAGGTTTCAAAGATCCTTATAACGAACAAGGGCTCTAAGTAGATTGGCTTAGATCAGAGTTGATTTTGGTAACTTCTGTCAATTGCTAGACAATTAGGGGGATTGATGATTCATCTTGACAGCTCTGGTGCTGTTTTTTTTATCATAATTGCCAGAAATTATACAGATTATTCAGAAAGAGGAAAATAGTGAGCATTGTTTGAGAAATCAGTCAGTCAGACATCCTTCTCTGTCTTATAATGCTATGGTGATAGCTATTGGACAATAAAAGATTTTTTTAATGATTCTTTTCTTTAAATGGAAGAATAATTGATTTACAATATTGTATTAGTTTCTGGTGTGAGGCAAAGTGATTTGGTTATATATACATATATGCATGTATGTATATACACATATGTATGCATACATATATATTCTTTCTCAGATTCTTTTCCTTTTATAGGTTATTACAAGATATTGAGTTTAGTTCCGTGTGCTATACAGCAAATTCTTGTTGTTTATCTATTTTATATGTAATAGTGTGAACAGAGGTTTTTATGTTTCTTTGTTTTTCATTTGATAGATATATCTCCCAGGAAGACAACTACTCACTGTGTGCCTCTCATGCACTTCAAAAGAAAGAAAGAAAAAAAAAAAGGACAAAAGAAAAGCCAAAACCCAGAACCTGTTTCCCTCCCTAGCCACTACCAAATTAAAAATCCAATTAGAAACCAAATAACATATGTAATAAATAAGGGCACTCCTTTTAGGTGACTTGGTTAGAGGAATTTTGTAACACTTTAACACAGTTGATGGTTGGTTTTAATCTTTTCCTTCTCAAGGAAAATATAATTCAGGTCACTTGCATGTCCCTGTACCTTCTATATAGTGATCAGTAGAGAAGGCACTGGTGACCCACTTCAGTACTCTTACCTGGAAAATCCCATGGACGGAGGAGTCTAGTAGGCTGCAGTCCATGGGGTTGCTAGGATTCAGATACAACTGAGAGATTTCACTTTTACTTTTCACTTTCATGCACTGGAGAAGGAAATGGCAACCCACTCCAGTGTTCTTGCCTGGAGAATCTCAGGGACGGGGGAGCCTGGTGGGCTGCCGTCTATGGGGTCGCACAGAGTCGGACACGACTGAAGCGACTTAGCAGCAGCAGCAGCAGCAGTTACTAACTATATACAGCAGCAAATACAAGTGACATAGATTTTTCCCAGTTGAAGTATACACATGTTATTTAATCATTGCCAGCGGATACACCCAAGGCATTTTCTAGGGCTGCTCTGTTTTCCTGTGTGGACCTGAACAGCAGGGCCAATGAACAATCACGTGCTGAAAAGGCCAGTGATGCCCTTTGAAACAGAATGAATTATGATTGTCCGGATGATGTGATTCTTCATGGAGAGACATAGCCTGTACTGAGCGTGAGAAACCCAGGCAGCAGGACAGAAGCCTTTCTTAGGTTCAGTGTTCGTTTTTGACCTCACTGAAGATCACTTCCAGTCATCTCAGCAGTGCAGAGTCCCTGTGCTGTGGTCATCCTGCTGATGTGCAGCACACGGTGGGTCCCCACATGCAGCTGAGTCGCTGAGTCAGCTGGAAACCACAAGAGTCATTTGTGTGTGTTGATCTTGGGGGCTCAGTTCTGTGTCTGACTCTTCTAACTCCCCGGATTCACTGCTGTAAATTAGGTCCCCAGAGCCCGCTTGAATCATTGACCAGCGTAGTTTTCTGCAAAGAGAGTCAGTTTTTTGGTCGCTATGTACCTCCTCCTCCTGCTTGTCACCTCCTCTGCTTTCCCTGTCCTGAATTTCAGTAAACAGCCTTGCCTTCTCCCTTCTTGCCCAGGCCAGAGGTGTTGGGAACATTGCTGATGACTAGTTCTTCACCCCGTCCAACCCATGATCAAGTCCACCATTGATATGCTCTCCATCCCTTTATATACTTTCCCCTCCTGGTCCTTTTTGGCCTGCCTTTCTGCTGCACTCTTGAACTCCATCCATCCATTCATCACCCTCTTAAAAAAAATATTCTTTTAAAATCATATACCTGACTGTACCACTCACTCCTTTACCATGGCTTTTTACTGACTTAAGAATTTAGCTTCAAATTCTTTTTTTATGTATTTAATTTTATTTACTTTTTATTTTTGGCTGTGCTGGGTCTTTGTTGCTGCACGGATTTTTCTCTAGTTGTAGCAAGTGGGGGCTACTTTCTAGTTGTGGTACACGAGCTTCTCATTGCAGTGGCTTCTCTTATTGCAGACCACAGGTTCTAGGGGGTACGTCTCGGGAGATGTTCCTCCCTGGCTCTGGAGCACAGGCCCAGTATTTGTGGTACATGGGCCTAGTTGCTCCACGGCACGTGGGAGCCTCCCAGACTAGGGACTGAACCCTGTCTCCTGAATTGGCAGGCAGACTCCTTACCACTGAGTCACCACGGAAGCCCTAGCTTCAGATTTGTAACACAGCTTACCTACTGCTCTGGCCTCAAGCTACGCATGTAGCAACACTGACTATTATCCTCCAGCCCCAAGTGAATCTCCCAGGCTCTCTGCTACAAGCAGTTGTTGTTGTTTAGTTGCTAAGTTCCTACTGAGTCTTTTGCAACCCCATGGAGTGTGCCTACCAGGCTCCTCTGTCAATGGGATTTCCCAGGTAAAAATATTGGAGTGGGTTGCCATTTCTTTTCCCAGGGGGTCTTCCTGATCCAGAGATGGAACCTCCATCTCCTGCCTTGGCAGACAGATCCTTTATCATTGAGCCACCCCCAAAACCCACTCCAAGCAGTACCTGATGGTTATCAGTTCCCTAAATATGACAGATGACAGTTTCTTGCTGCCTCCAGGCCATCCCTTTACCTGGAAATTACCAACCATTACTCCCTCCGCTTCAGCTTCCCACACATACTGTCTTGACTTGGAACAACTCCCATTTGCTCTCAGGTCTCAGCTTAAACATCACTTTCTTCAGGAAAACTTTCTCTGATTTCTCAGACTCTGTTAGACCCCCTAGTTATCAGTGACTCTGGTCCCCAGTATTTGCACAGTAGAATTTTCTGAATAGTATTTGTGTAGGTAGAGAGTGTCTTCCCTACTGGACTGTATACTCCTTAAGGGGGAGTTCCTTTTCTTTTCACCACTGTGGACCCAGGGCCTGGGATGGTGTCTGACACATAGGAAGAACTCAAAAAATATCCTCTGCTTAATGCTGAATGTCTGTATCAGGATGGTTTACCAGCGAGTTTGCAGCATTCCCAGACTCAGATGTCCTTAGAAAATACAGCGTGATTCTTTCACATATTGGTAAGGTCACAGTGCGGGTAGACTTCAGGGTTTGTATTGATTTCTTTTTTTAATCGGAGGCTATTTACTTTACAATGTTGTGGTGGTTTTTACCGTACATTCACATGAATCAGCCATGGGTGTACATGTGTTCCCCATCCTGACCCTCTCTCCCACCTCCCTCCCCATCCCATCCCTCAGGGTCACCCCAGTGCACCAGCCCTGAGCACCCTGCCTCATGATTTTTTACAGCCCAGATTGGTCCTAGGGGACATTTCCTTCTGCTTCCTACCATGCTGGCTTCCTCTTGGGTTGTTTTTCCTGTGTGCTTGTCAGTTACTTCCCAGAGCCTGACTTCCTGTCAGCCACGCTGAGAGGGCGGGACAAATTGAGAGAGCAGCACTGACATCGCCAGGCTCCTTTGTTCACGGGACTCTCCAGGCAAGAATACTGGAGTGGGTTGCCATCCCTCCTCCAGGGACTCTGGTTGATGCAGGGATCGAACCCGCGTCTCCTGCATTGGCAGGCGGATTCTTTACCACTGCGCCACTTAGGAAACCCCATGTATATTTTATGGTTGATTTGTGTTGTTGTATGGCAGAAACTAACACAACATTGTAAAGCAATTATCCTCCAATTAAAAAAGAACAAAGCAAATTAACAAAACTATCACAAATACAAGAATATATATATTTAAGAATATATTTTTAAAAAAGTTTTTGAGGCCTCAATGATGTTCAGTCACATATTTAATCCAGATGGTCTCAATAACACTTAACCCTCCCAAGGCTGCATCCTTGAAAACGGTTCCAGCTGTGGGAATGGTGGGCCGATATAAGCTCCAAGGATCAGAGAAGGTGAGAAGGCTCAGGTTGTCCGGATCTAGCTCCTGAGTCAGCTGATGGCCCTGTCCGCTCCGTGACCTCCTCCAACACCACTGGCTTCACCTTTCCTGAAAGATGTATGGAGGCTTCCTGCATGCTTGGCTGCTCTAGTAACTTTTAAAATATTACCTTGTTCTTCATTTTAGAATCTTTTGGAGGTGCTTGGGTTCTAAATCAAAACAAGCAGTATTTAACATGTTTTTCCCTTAGGTAAAATCAAAATACTTTGAATTTAAGCATACCAAGTTGAAACATCATGTTTTAAGTTTATTTTTGTTTAGTTGCTAAGCCAGGAGAAATATCCATAACCTCAGATATGCAGATGATACCACCCTTATGGCAGAAAGTGAAGAACTAAAAAGCCTCTTGATGAAAGTGAAAGAGGAGAGTGAAAAAGTCGGCTTAAACCTCAACATTCAGAAAACAAAGATCATGGCATCTGGTCTCATCACTTCATGGAAAATAGATGGGGAAACAGTGGAAACAGTTTCACACTTTATTTGGGGGGCTCCAAAATCACTGCAGATGGTGATTGCAGCCATGAAATTAAAAAGATACTTACTCCTTAGAAGGAAAGTTATGACCAATGTAGATAGCATATTCAAAAGCAGAGACATTCCTTTGCCAACAAAGGTCTGTCTAGTCAAGGCTATGGTTTTTCCTGTGGTCATGTATGGATGTGAGAGTTGGACTGTGAAGAAAGCTGAGTGCCAAAGAATTGATGCTTTTGAACTGTGGGGTTAGAGAAGACTCTTGAGAGTCCCTTGGACTTGCAAGGAGATCCAACCAGTCCATTCTAAAGGATATCAGTCCTGGGTGTTCTTTGAAAGGAATGAAGCTGAAACTCCAGTACTTTGGCCACCTCATGTGAAGAGTTGACTCATTGGAAAAGACTCTGATGCTGGGAAGGATTGGGGGCAGGAGGAGAAAGGGACAACAGAGGATGAGATGGCTGGATGGCATCGCCAACTCGATGGACATGAGTTTGAGTGAACTCTGGGGGTTGGTGATGGACAGGGGGTCCTGGCGTGCTGCGATTCATGGGGTCACAAAGAGTCGGACACGGCTGAGTGACTGAACTGAACTGAGTTGCTAAGCCATGTCTGACTCTTTGCAAGCTACGGACTGTAGTGTGCCAGGCTCCTCTGTCCATGGGATTCTCCAGGCAAGAATCCTGGAGTGGGTTGCCATTTCCTTCTCCAGGGAGCTTCTTGAGTCAGGGATTGAACCTGAGTATCATGCATCGGCAAGCAGATTCTTTACCAATGAGCCATCCCAACAGCAACATACTGACTTTATTATTATTATTTTTTTTGGAATGATTCTTTCAGTTTTTATTCACCAATAGATGAGAGATCCATCTGTTCTGGATACTTGATAAAAGTTGATATCAATATAATTTTTATTTTAGCCTTTTTAACAGGTGTGTGGTGATGTCTCACCATGGCTTTATTTTATTTTTAAACTTCACGTTTTAAGTTAGAAGAGCATTAAGGCTTTTCCAAGAGTCTGTTGGAATCAGAGTTAACTGAGATACAATATTTAAATTGAAAAAGAATTGCATATGAAGCGAGAAAGCACGGAGAGGAGACCACGGATCTCAACAGTAAATAAATCAGTTGGTTTTAGGGGTAAAACTACTGGCGTGTACTGTGTCTAGGACTTAATTCACTCGAATGACTTAGGCTTGGACAATATCATAATTGAGAAAATGAAGATCCTTGGTTGATGGCTTACTGGAAAAAAAGTATTCCTGGCCAGAATCAGGTGCTGGCATCAGTTTCCAAATGTGCTTATAATTAGAGCTCATTTTCCCTGACTTGCCTGTTTTTTTTTTCCTGCTTGTAACTCAATTAGACTGCCTCGTTGTTCTTTTCACCTGTGTGTGTTTCATTTTTTTGTTTTAAATTTCAGTGCTTTCAAGATACTGGAGAAATCTGTTTCTTCTCAAGTCAGAATTCTCTCTCCGAGTGGGTGGAAGAGGCGGGGGTCACCATGGGTATTCCCTGCTCTGCGGATTTTTGAGAGGAGGCACCTGCTTCAGCTGACAGGCTGAAAACAAGCTGAACAGCTGAAGCTTTTTCTTTTGATCACTCCCGTTAGGTATTATTTTCCCACCTCATGGTTTGCTGAGCATTGATTTCCACTGAAGATAGAAGCTACCTGAGCTCGTCACTCTTTCCCTCTATTTGTCAACTTTTACTTTTTGTTTAGTCAGGCAACCCCACAGGGGTGGAATCTTATTCATTGTTCCAAGTAGTGCATCGTCAGAAAACCTGAGCGTGTTTGCAGAGTCCTTGGTGAATAAAAAACTGTGTCTCTGGGGCTTCTTAGCTGCAGATCTGGTAGCTTGTTTTCCATTTAGCTTTGTAGGTTGGGCTGTGTCCTCTTGATGAGGTTGGAGGATGAGGTGTGGGGGAGAAGAGATGAGAGCATTGCTTTTTTCTTTTCTGCTAACCCAGGCTTAAAAAAAAATGATAGCTGCAGAATACTTGAGAGTATAATCTGGCTTTGAAGTCCATGCCTCTCCCCACATGCACACTATTGATTCAGCCGCTGGGACTGGCTGATTGGGATAACTTCTTCATTTAAAGTTGCTCTTTGTTGCTCCCTCTCTTGAAGTTTCAACCAGCAACAGTTGAGGGTGCATTTTCCTAACAGACAAGCTTCATTCTGTAGTCGAGAGTATTTGAATACTTTTCTCTTCCGGCTGAAGGATGAAATGGAATAATCAGAAAAAGACAAATCAGTTTCACGGAGTAGAGAACTAGGCTTCTTTTACACTTGACATCCAAGCCCTGAAGACTAAGATGATAGAATGAAATAGCTTTATGTAATTAAAACTAAATTCATTCTGAAAAAGCTTAATAGCTTTTAAGAGAAATTGGTTTACATAGCTCATGTGTTCCTCCATTTTCAGTCCAACCAGAGTGATATTTAAAAAAAAAAAATCACACTTTTCACCTGTATTGGGCTTCCCTTATGATCCAGTGGTAAAGAATTTGCCTGGCAATGCAGGAGACGCAGATTCGATCCCTGAGTTGGAACGATCCCCTGGAGAAGGAAATGGCAACCCACTCCAGTATGCTTGCCTGGGAAATCTCTTGGAGAGAGTGTTGCAGAAACCAGTACTTGAGAAACCAAACACCACACTTGGAGAGTTGAAGAACTCGGGTTTATTACACTGGTGGGCCCAGAGGAGTTAACACTCCAATCTCTGAGCCCTGAACAAAGGGGTTACAGAATTTTTATACATGGACAGGATGATTAAGTGGGTTTGCAGGAGCTGGGTGATTGCGAAGAGCAGGACAAGGGTGAGTGAGATAAGCCCCAGTTCATGGAATTGTGAGTCCCCCCTTTCTGAGACTACGTGACATATGTGATCAAGATGTTGCCAGAAGCAAGCTGAGTTACAGAGGCAGAAGGAGGAGGAGGTGATGTAGAATTTTAACTTTTCCTTTTCAAGAGGAGACTGGCAGACTACAGTCCATGGGTTAGCAAGAATCGGACGTGACTCAGCAATGTTCACCTGTATTAAATCCTTCAATAACTTCCCAGTAGTCTGAATTTAACATCCAAACTCTTGTTCGTGGCCTTTCTAACCAGTATTTTCTGGTGCCTGCCTACTCCCCAGCCTCATCTCGTGCTAGCTTCCCTGATGTCTACTTAGTGCCAGCCACACTGGCCCCTTCAGTTGCTGCAACCACCACCCTCTCTTACCTCAGGGCCTTTGCACACACCATTTCTTCTACTTGAAACGCTGCTCTGTAGCTCTTTATAAGGCTATTTCATTTCATCCTTTGGCTCTTTAGGCTATCTTCTCAGAAAGGCCTTCCACAACCACGCTAACGAGGTCCGTCTATTATTTTCTATTACTGCATTCTGTTCATGTAATTATCCATTTGTTTATTTTCTGGGCATTATCAGTCTTTCTCTGTTGTACCACAAAGACTATGCCTATTTTTCATTTCCTTTTCTTTTTGAGATGGGCAGATGATACAGAAGAAACAATTCTTTATAGATTTATTTACATAAAATGAGGAAAGATTGGAAATGTTCAGCATGATTTTGACAATTATGTATACCCATGTAACCACCACTCATAAGGATTCGGTATTTTTTCCATTATCCATGAAAGTTTTCCTCATGCTCCTCTCCTCAGTTCTTCACCAAAGGTAACCGTTTACTGACTTACATTACTTCACTTTTGCCTATTTTTGGCTTTCTTTCAACACAATCCCTATGAGATTCATTCAAGTTGCTGTAGATATCTGTTTACTCCTTTTATTGCTAACTAACATTCCATTGTATGAATACCCTAAAAGTTGCTTCTCCATTGTCTTGTTGATGGCACTTGGGTGGTTCCCAGATTTTGGAATAAGGCTGGTATGAACATTCTTGTCCAAGTATTTTTATGCTCATAAGTATTTGTTTCTCTTGGCCAAGCACCTTGA
Source organism: Aepyceros melampus (assembly GCA_006408695.1). Lineage (NCBI taxonomy): Eukaryota > Metazoa > Chordata > Mammalia > Artiodactyla > Bovidae > Aepyceros > Aepyceros melampus. The sequence continues at coordinate 263,089 of SJXQ01006563.1, forward strand.
GGTGGAATTACTGAGTCATAGGGTAGATGTATATTTAAACTTCTAAAAAATGACCAATACGTTGTCCACATTTGTTTTATTGAACTAAAATATACCTGATTTCTATTTCAGGACCTGAAAACGCAGTAGCTATTACTATCTCTTTGTTGAAGGATTTAATCTTCTCAGTGTTCTGAATGCCTGAGAGGCATCTGTCAGTTATTTAAGGATGGCATTTTTATAGAAAATTATAACTCTAAGGTACAACTCAAATCATTGTGATAGACTTTAAGGATACTCTGCAAGGACAATTTTGAAATTAAGCTTCAGCCTTAGTATTTTGTTTGGCCTTCCCCCTCCCCCCCTTTTTTTTTTCACAATTGACCACTACTCCATAAGCAGAAAACCGTTCCTGCTCTTTGCTTCCATACGTCAAGCTCTACTGTGGGTTATGGTTATGGATTTTACTCCGAGGTCAAGAGTACTCTCTAAGGAGAGCTCAGTCATGTGGGGAAACTGATGGCTAAAGTTAATGTCTAGGGTATTCAGAGGGTCAGAGGCAGAACTGGAGGTATAGTGCTCAGCTTGGTCTTGGTGGCCTCGGCTTGCGGTGGCTTGAAACAGGGATTTGGTTCCTGGCCAGGGTTCAAGGTCGGGTCATGGCATCATAAGCACCTGGTCCTAGCCACTAGGCCAGTGGTCAGTGGCAAGGCCCTGGCCCTTCAGCTTTGCAGAAAACCCACAAAGACAGAAAGTAATGAAATAAGTAAACTGTTTATTAGAAAAAATAGTACAGTATGTGTGTCTAGATACAACAAGCAAACTTGGGGTCATGGCCTCATGGCAGTTTAAATCACTTTTATGGGGTATTTGTTCAGATTTGCTTTGGCCGGTCGTCTTGCTTTGCTTGGTGCTGAGTCTGCTCTTGGTTTATCTCAGGGTCCTCCCATGTGTGCGTGTGCACATCTCTCAGCCAAGATGAGGTCTGACAAAGAGGCCTATGGGTAGACTAAGCATCACTTCCTTTCTAGCCTAGAAGGTTTTCTTGACTCTGAGAATTATACAGTCTCTTATCTTTCATCTGGGCAGGGCCCAGCTTCCTTTCTTGTCTTGCTGTGTATGTTTTGGGGTTTCTGTCCACAGGGAGTGCTTTCCCTGAGGGGACCCATCTACCTCCGTCTGGAGCTGTCTTTATTCTTTTCCAGGAACTCACTAAGAAAACTCATTACTTCCTCAATTCAGTGAGTCAGGCCAAAAAAGTCGACATTTAGTGGGTGGAGACAATGGGTGCCTCATTGAGAGTGAGGTCTCAAGGAGTCTCATTCCTGATTTGAAATGACCCACATGGGTTCACACTTCTGTCTCAGAACTTTTTTTTCTTTGATATATATATATATATATATATATTTTTTTTTTTTTTCTGGAAGCTTGGAAAGTCCTGGGGGTGTTCTATGAATAGGTGAGTAAACCTGGGCTGTGGGGAGGATGGGAGTGAGGCTGGGAGAAGGAGAAATAGTGTAGTGGGTGGGTGGCAATTACATTGATTTAAAAAATCAGATGCTGGTTTCCTGTGTAACTGTATAAGACAAAGTCCTTCTGCAGTTCATGAATATTTGCATAACAGCTCATTAAAGTGGGAGAACTGAATCACTGGAATGTCTTGGGGGCAGTTTATCAAGACGAGTGGAATTTTTCTGTGGTGGGCATGGCCTGCTGAGGCCCTGTAACATAACAACTTATATCATCCCATGCAGAAGCTCCTTTGTTTCTGGCAGATGATTAAGGGTTGCAGAGCTCATGAACACTGACTCAAAGTGTCTAGAAAGTAAATGGGGGAAGTAAAGACCATATTAAAAAATATATATTTCTTTTCCCCAGGATAGGAAAGAACTCAGAAAATATCTAGATGGAAGGACTTAAAATATTGCTTCAAAATTGTTAAAAACTTGTTCATCTTTCTCACCTTTCCTACTTCAAAAAATGTTTTATGTCAACTTATAATTAAAGTTTTAACAACTTTAAGTTGTTAAAAGTTACAGCGTTTGTTGTTGTTCAGTCTCCAAGTCGTGTCCTGCTCTCTGTGACCCCGTGGACTGCAGCATGCCAGGCTTCCCTGTCCATCAGCAACTCCTGGAGCTTGCTCAAACTCATGTCCATTGAGTCGGTGATGCCATTGAATCATCTCATCGTCTGTCCCCTCTCCTCCTGCCTTCAGTCTTTCCTAGCATCAGGGTCTTTTCCAAATTATAGCATAGGCCAGCTAAAATGGTTTAACAAACTATTTTAAGGGAAGACAGACAATTTTACATCAAAACTGATATGATATTGTTGGAAAATCAGGTACTAGATTTAGTTCTGATCTTAGTAGCCTTAGGAAAACAATAACTAAAAAAAACATATAGTCCTTGTTATTTGATAAAGGGAATCATAAAAATCCATTTAGAGGGTTTTTTTTTTCGGTATTGAATTCCCAAGAGAAATTAACTTAGTCTTGTTATAAAGGCTAATAAAGAAATGGGCATGTTTGCAGAAATATCCTACGAGTAATTTTCTCTCACATTCATGATCTTTCAAAATTCAAAGGCATACTATTGTGCTCACTTAAGGAGTTTGTATGGAGACCTAAGCTAATATGTCTTGTTTAAACATCATTTGACACAGAATTAGAATACTGAGAATTTATTGCTGGAGCTCTTTAACTTTCTTACGCTATGGACCTCTTTTATTTATTTATTTTTAATTAATTTTTATTTTTTTAGTTTGTTTTGCTTTACAATACTGTATTCGTTTTGCTACACAATGGACCTCTTTTAAAAACACCATTTTATAGATATGAAACAAAGAACACAGAATTACAATGAAATCAGTTGTATTGAAAATCTCATGGATGGAGGAGCCTAGTAGGCTGCAGTCCATGGGGTCATGAAGAGTTGGACACGACTGAGAGACTTGACTTTCACTTTTCATTTTCATGCATTGGAGAAGGAAATGGCAACCCACTCCAGTGTTCTTGCCTGGAGAATCCCAGCGATGGGGGAGCCTGGTGGGCTGCCATCTATGGGGTCACACAGAGTTGGACACGACTGAAGCGACTTAGCAGCAGCAACAGCAGTTGTATTGAAGTATGGATATTGATATATTTGAAAATTTGTGGTATATTAATATGTTAACATATTAAGATATCAGCACGTCTGCAAAGTATTGTAGCATAGGGATAAATTAAACACTGTTTTAATGTTTGTACAACTGTTAACGTGTTAAGGAAGATATCAGTGATCTCAGAGTTACAGATATGGCTGATATTACTGTGATTTATTTCCTACAATCATAAAAGAAGATGTGTTAAATACCAGTTCAAAGTTAATGAAAAATCAAGATGCATTTTTGTTTTCCCCTTTCAGGTTCAGGAATCCCCTCTATTCTATCAATAGGCTCCTTGGGATCTATGAATATGATGTTAATGACCAATGATTTAGAGCTGAGGTCCCTAACTTTCAGGCTGTGGACAGGTATCTCCTGTCAAATCAGCAGTGGCATTAGGTTAGAAATAAAGTGCATAATAAATATAATGCATTCAAATCATCCTGAAACCATCCCCCTCTATCCATGGAAAAATGGTCATCTGTAAAGCAAGTGCCTGGTGTCAAGAAAGGTTGGGAATTGCTGATTTAGAGGAATTGAAGATAGGTAAAGTAACTCATCTTCATTTCATTTGGCCAGGAGCTTAATGAGTTGATCCAAGATTGCTTGAGTGGATTAAGGAAAGATGTTCTTTATAAGTAAAGGGAGATCCATCAGCTTTAGATTATGAGAAACAAAGTTGATGTTATGAAAACATTTCTTAGTCTTCTATTTGATTTTATTTCTTTATTTTTAATTATTTCTTGAACAATCATTTAATTTAATTTAATTAATTTAATTTAAGAAAACTATTTAATTTTCTTATGCCCTGGAAAAAATATGGATATTAAGAATAAGTGAAAGAATGAGTGAATAAATCTTTTTCTTGATATTTTTATTCTCAAGCTTCAGTTCTTTCAGTAAATCTTTCTCCAAGCTGCTAACAAGTAATAAATGTGTTAGATGGAATTTCCTTTCACCTCTCAATTTATTGGCTTATGGATATTCCAAAGCTTTTAGCCAAAGAAAAAGAAGAAATCATGGAACTGAAAGATAAGAAAATTGTATCAGTACCAGACTTAGGAAAATTCTTGAATTTAAGGATGACATCAAAAAATGACATCTGGTGCTCAGAAAGTCAAGAGGAGTGAGGCCTTCCCTGCTGTTTACCTTTTTTTTCTTCACTTTTCTTTTGCTTTTCCATGATTCACAGCTGAGAATGCAAAGACAGAGTAGAAGGAAACCAAGGGAAAGCAGAAAGCGTGGTGAGAAGGAGGAGTGGGCAGAGGTAAAGGAAAGTAATCTCTCTCCGTGCCAAACATTTCACTAACAAGCCATCATTAATGGACCAGTTGGAGCTCTTTAGTGTATACCTATTGAGTGGTAGGGTTTCTAGAATGCGATATCTTAAAGTGTGGGCCAAGGACCACCTGTAGTAGTTTGTTTCAAGTACAGTCTTCTAGGCCTCTCTCTCAGCCTATTCAGTCAAATATCCCTGTGTGTTTTCACTAGCTTTCCAAGTGGTTCCAGAGCCCTTAAAGTTGGAGAACTACTCATTATGATGAGAGAGCAAAATTTGCTTGACTCTTGCTAAGGCAAAATAAATCTAATTCTATCCCCCTCTGCCTCCCCCTCCCCCACTTGTTAGCCAGGAAAGAAAATATGCTCTTTCACTCACAGGTATACTTACAGCACTGGAATTCAGGAATTTTGACATTTGGCCAAGCAACAGATCCTTTCTTCCTCAAAAGGAAGAAAGGCAATTATTAGCAAGGAAGTATGATAGGCAGCACTCTTCAGTTAATTTGCAGGGACCTCATGCCCTTCTCTTTAGCAAATAGAGAAGGGGTAGAAGCAAGCTCTCCTGCTGGTCCTGAGTTTGGAAGTGTGTGTGTGGCAGGGAAAGATTTTTACCCATGAGTATATGCTGATCATTCTTAGATGACAGGAAGTAGAGCCAGAATCTATATATTCAAATACATTTATATTGTCCAGAGAAAAAGAACTATAAAAGCAATTCCCAAATAAGTTATATTGACTTTCAAAAGCAAGTTCTCTATGATATTACTTTTTTTGTGTGAGCAAAAATTACTTTGGCAATCGTAAAAAATCCATTTTTCCATCTTAGGACATCCCTGTAAAGCGCAGTTAGGCAGTCAAAAGCAGTCTCACCTAGATATTTTCTGGTGCAGTTTTCCATGCTATTTTTTTAGTTCATGATACTTCCATTAATTCCCAGGTCACACCAAATTACACATGAAGATCCTTCCCTATTCAGTCGTCTCTCTAGTCGTATTCTACATACCATGATCAGAAATGAAACTGGCTTAAATATAAAAGTAAAACATAATAGATATGACAATATACAATGAAATTCATGGGCTAGAAGTAAACTACAAACCTCCCCTTAGAAATAATGAAACAAAAAATTTAAAAACAATGGTAGCCTTTAAAACTTTTATTTTTGAAGTGAAAATAATGACTTTAGAGTTCCTCTTTGGTCTTCCTTTTACCTACAAAGTAAGCATTTAAAAACACCCAGGGCTGAATTTTTTCACCACCGTTCAGTTTATCTTTTAGACACAGGGTATGAATTTGTCACATGAAGATCAATTCATTTGACATTTCAACAATTTAAAAGCTCCCAATAGAGCATTTGACTCAGACACTGACCCCCAAGAGGGACCATTGGGATTTAAGGGGATGAGGCCTAAGTAGCCTATGTCCTGTGGAAATCATCTGCTTTGGAGTGATACTGTCCTTCTGCCAATCATCTGAATGGCCTGCTGTCATGTTTTTACAGGTTAGACTCTTTGTCCTAAGAATTAGTTAATTTCACATTATTCTGTAAATTTGTGTCATTTGGGGGGACTTAATGTTATAGCATCAGAGTCTTTTCCAATGAGTCAACTCTTCGCATCAGGTGGCCAAAGAACTGGAGCTTCAGCTTTAGCATCATTCCTTCCAAAGAAATCCCAGGGCTGATCTCCTTCAGAATGGACTGGTTGGATCTCCTTGCAGTCCAAGGGACTCTCAAGAGTCTTCTCCAATGCCACAGTTCAAAAGCATCAATTCTTTGGCGCTCAGACTTCTTCACAGTCCAACTCTCCCATCCATACATGACTACTGGAAAAACCATGCTAGGAGAGATTGGGGGCAGGAGGAGAGGGGTCGACAGAGGATGAGATGGCTGGATGGCATCAATGACTCGATGGGTGGGAGTCTGAGTGAACTCCAGGAGCTGGTGATGGACAGGGAGGCCTGGCGTGCTGCGATTCATGGGGTCGCAAAGAGTCGAAGAGTCGGACACAGCTGAGCGACTGAACTGAATGTTATAGCGTCACTTCAAAGCACAGTGTCTTGAGGTGTGACTTAGTGATTTAACATTTGTAAACTGGCTGGAAGAGACTTCGAGAAGCCTACAAACATGTATCCTCTTACATAGACTTCTGCCTCAATAATGCAGCGTAGATGGGCATGGGTTCATATTTTAATAAATCCTAGAAGTTGCTAATATCACTCCTACTTGCTGCTTTTATTTCACGATGCCCCAGGTTTCTTTGATAAATTCCTTCATTTATCAGTTGCCTAATAGGAGCAATTTTTAACCATGCAAAACTGACAAGAGTCTGTCTTAACTGGCTGTTGACTGGCTTCCCCCTTTTTCTTATAATCATTGTAGACTACCATTTCTGCTCTGCTGATCTGGATTTAGTTGGTCTAGAATTGAAAGCTTACTAAGGACAACTGGATTTTAGTTCAGTGGATGATAACATTTAGATATTTTACCCTTTTTAGGGAGAAGGGTGTAGAGGGAAGTTATAAAGAGCATTTGTATATTGCTGACCTAAATGTGGTCCCAGGGACTGCTCTGTTGACCAGAACAAGGGAAGTGATCTTCTCCTTTCTGTACTAGATTGTACTTGGAGCTCACGTTTATTTCAGTAAGTCCCCTGTGGGAGTGTCCTGTACAAACTGGCAAGTCCAATGTACAGGACACATGATGAGATTTGGAACCCTTAAATAGAGAGTTTAAAAGAACTAGGGTGTATATCCTGGAGAAGAATAGAGTAATAGACATCATAGGCATCTTCAAGTAACTAAAGGACTGTGATGTAAGAAGGTTTAATTTTGCTCCTTGTGTAACTCCAGACAAAAAACTAAGGCTCATGGGGCCTTGCTGTGGGTGGGAGGTGGGGAAGAGTTGCAAGGAGTCAGATTTCTCTTCAGTGTAAGGAAGAGGTTTTGTGTGTGTGTGTGTTTTTTTTAAAGATTTATTTAGTTTTGGCTGTGCTGGGCCTTCACTGCTTTGCATGGGCTTTCTCTAATTGTGACCGGAGGCCACTCGTCGTTGGGGTGTGAGGGCTTCTCATTGTGGTGGCACCTTTTGTAGCTGAACACAGGCTCTAGGGCACACAGGCTTCAGTAGTTGCAGCACACGGGCTCCGCAGTTGTGGCTCATGTGCTTAGTTGCCCCACAGCATGTGGAATCTTCCCAGATCAGGGACCAAATCTGTGTCCCCTGCATTGGCAGGCAGACTCTTATCCACTGTACCACCAGGAAAGTCCAAGGAAGAATTTTTTTTTAAACCAATTCTCCATATACAGAACATTTTGCTTTAAGGTGTAGTAAGCTCTCAACACTGAGGGTATATAAGCACAAACAGGACAGCAATTAAGAGTTATATTATAGAATAGACTTCAAGGAGGGTTTGATCAGTTGACCTTAAGTTCTCTTCCAAACCTTCAGATTATATTTTAGGCATGTAAGTTTAACCTCTGGGTCTTCATTTCTTTAACTTGAAAATAAGGTTTTGTACTAAGTGACTTTCAAAGTTGCCCATAGCATTGATATTTATTCTAAGAAGGAGTCTACACTTATCTTGCTCTTCTACTTGAGGTCTGTGTCCATGAACCACCTCTTCACAGCTCATCTAGGGGCTTAGGGGCTCAGCAGTGACCTATCCTTATGGACTCCTCTATGTGCCTCCAGTGAGACACCTGGCCAGTGGGTCTAAAATGTAATCCAATTGCCCCTTCAGCAGAGTAGGGCTCTGGAAAGAGGTGGAATTAGAGCAGTTCTGATGGTCATGTGGCAGACATATTCTCAATCCAGTGTTTTTCATGAAAGTAACAAAGTCAACTTGACTTGTCCATAATTCAACAGTTGAACTTAGTAGACTATAATAACTGTTGTTATACAGTATCACCAGTAGGAAAGCTGTGGTTTTTCCAGTAGTCATGTATGGATGTGAAAGTTGATGCTTTTAAACTGTGGTGCTGGAGAAGACTTGAGAGTCCCTTGGACAGTAAGGAGATCAAACAGTCAATCCTAAAGGAAATCAACTCTGAATATTCATTGGAAGGACTGATGCTGAAGCTGAAGCTCCAATACTTTGGCCCCCTGATGCAAAGAGTTGACTCACTGGGAAAGGCCCTGGTGATGGGAAAGATTGAAGGCAGGAGGAGAAGGGGGCAACAGAGGATGAGATGGTGGGATAGCATCATTGACTTGAAGGACATGAGCTTGAGTAAGCTCTGGGAGATAGTGAAGGACAAGGAAGAATGGCATGCTGCAGTCCATGGGGTTGCAAAGAGTCAGACACCAGTTAGTGATTGAACGGCAAGCGAGGGTTCAGTTACTAATCTGTAGACTTTTGGATTTGCTCTAGAGAGACATATGAAAACCCCTAAGAGGTGGTATTTCTCTCCCTCCTGGAGAAGCCGTGTTGGTGTCATCGAGAGCCTTATCTTGCATCTTCCTCCACTCATGCCTCTGCAGGGTTTCCTATCCTCGCCCCCTCTTCTCTCTCCCTGTGACTGGCTGTCATGTGGGTGGAAAAGTGCACAGACTCATCTTGTTTTGCCACTCTCTGGGGAGGCCGATTCTGAAGTACAAACAGAAAACCGAATATCATGATCGAAAAAATTGCTGAAATTATTTTGAATAGTCAATAAGAAAACCATGCAGCAAAACCCACATCAAAAGCCCAGTTGTTGGGGTATACCTTTCAAATTCTATTAACTGTGGAGGGCATGCACAGGGAGGGAGCTATAGAGGTGGAGATGTTTAAAGAAAGAAAATGTCAAATTGATAGTGAAAAAAAAAAAAAAACCAACTTGAATAACAAGTTTGAAAAAGTGAGACAGAATATTTCCACCACAGAGAATAAAGAGTTTAGCTTCTGAGAGGTGTATGTGGCCTCTTATTGTTATTTTACTATGTGAGAAGTACTTCTGAAAGTCTTTCTGGTGGATCCCACTGGAAGGTGTTTTGATGAACTTCCCTGCTGTAGGCTTTTCTTGTTTTGTACTGTCACAAAGGGTAATTTTATAGGTTTGATTAAGTGGACAGAAAGCAATTTGAGCATAGTTGGGGGTGGGGACATTTGGGAATCTTTTCGAGGTAGAATGTGAGTGGAGACAGGAGTTCTAAACTGGTATGCAGGTGTTTCAATAATGCTGTGGGTTTGTTTGTGATCACCTCTTACTCTCTTGGGAAGTTTGCTTTGAGCCATGTGTTTACACGGCCACTGTCACAACGTTTCCTTTGGCTCTGCTTTGCCTGGCAATGTCAATGACAAGACAAATACTCTGTTTTATCACCAGAGATCCAGAAACGATCGTGTCTAAGCATTGGAGACAATCAGAAATCCATAGTGAAGACACATAATTGATTCCTGGGCTCGAAGTCATTCTAATAGTTCACTTTTGAAATCAAATAGAACAATCTTATTTGCACCTGAGAGTTCACATCATCAATCTAGTAACATCTTAGTCTGGTGAATATGTGATCAGAAGAGGCTCTTTAAAGAGTTCCATCGAAAATGTGAATATAAAAGAGAAGGGCTAAACAGCAGCTCCTAGCTAAAGCCAAAGCAAAGGAGGCATTTCCCTTCTTTAGGCTGTTGGCATGCGAAAGCTGTAATTTATAATCAATAGCTAAGGCTTGGGGGCCATGCCTTCCCTGAATGCTTAGTCGTGTTTGACCCCTTGTGACCCTTTGGACTGTAGTCTGCCAAACTCCTCTGCCCATTGGGTTTTCCAGGCAAGAATCCTGGAGTGGGTTGCTATTTCCTTCTCCAGGGGATCTTCCCGCCCCAGGGATTGAACCCATGTCTCTTGTGTTGCAGGAGGATTCTTTACCTGCTGAGCCATTGGGGAACTCCCTGCATGCCCCCCACCTGCCCAGGGCTCGGGGGCCAGAAAGCTCAAATTTTCTTACAAATGGTATAATATTGGGCAATATTTTCAGTCCTCATTTTCTTTTTCTTAAAACAGGGTTAAATGCTAGTGTTTATATGAATCAGTTAAGATGTCTTTGATTGTGAATAATAGAAAACTCAAGATAATTTAAGGGAAATAAAGTTTTGAAGTAGGCCTTGCGGGAAGCCAGCGCGAGGAATCCCACCTGTGACAGAGTCACGAGGCACACTCAGATGGCAGCCATCTGAGTCATCGGATTTCTCCCTGGTTTTTCCTGAGCATGTGCCCCAATAATAAAATTTGTTCTGTATTTGTCTGTTTCTCCACTGTTTTCTGCCAGTTTCTCAGATAGAGTTAATTCACTGTCTTAGCTCCCTGCATTTGAAAGGAGTGTTGCAGCCCAACCCCCTTTGATAACGCTCTAACCTGCCTAAGCAGATTCCTTTGACCTTTTACAAGCCTGTGAATTGCTCGCAACCCCCAGCTGTGAGGGGTAGAAGAGTCTTAAAGTGTCTTAAGTTACAAACTAACTTCTCTTAAGAGCCAAAGCCTTAATAGATTTATTTCACTGTTGCTTCAATGACTGTTGCCAGACCTCCTTATCTGCACCTGGAAGTTTCTGATATACAAACTATATTTGGGGATAGGAATGTAGTAGTTTTTTTAAATGTTAGCAACACTAGGCCTTTGAGTTAACTGTTTCTTTTATAAATCATTTGTACTCCTGTTTGCTGTGTCCTTGCATTTATGAAAACTCAATCTTGTTCGGCACCTCCCGAGAATGGCGCCAGACCTTGGAAAAACTAACACTTATCAGAGAAGAGCTGTAAATTGTCGAATTGGCCTTTTGGCTGGAAGATCATGTAAATTACCTAAGACTTGTGTATACAATTAGGTATGCAGAGACTAAGCCTGCTCTCGATAAGAGTCAGGGCTGCTGTCATTGCCAAAAAATTTGTGAAACTCATTGATCTTCATGGTATAAAAAGGGGATGGGAAAAATAAAGTTTGGAGTCAGCTTCCTCGAGAACAGTTTTTCAGAGCAGTTTGTCGGACCAGTGTCTCTCGGGACAGTTTCTCAGAGCGGTTTTCATTCCTCGGACCCGAATTTCTCAGACCGGTTCTGCAGGCCGGTCTCTCCGATGACTCGCTCTCCTAGACTTGTTCTTTAGGGACATCTGGCTCCCACACCTCTCTCTCTTTACTTTTCTGTCCTCTTGTACTTTACCTCCAGGCTGAATTCCCATCTGGAGCGGGAGGCTCACCACGTCTACTTACTTGCCCTGGCTATAAGTTCTGCGAGAAAAGTGGACCCACGGTGGGGCCCCTTTAGAGATTCAAGCGGACGCCGGTGGCCTGCGTAGATGGTGCAAACCTCTTGTCTTGAGGTTTTATTGGCTTTCCCCGTAAACCAAGTTATTCAGCCTCCTATTTTCATTAATTTCCTACTGCTCTATCCTGTCCTGAGCTATCCTGTCCTATCCTTTCCTATCCGCCTGCTCCGTCCCACCTTTGAGCATCCCTGGATCCACCGGGGCTGGACCCCGGCGGGCCTAGCTTCAGGTGTGGTTTGATCCAGCTACTCACAATTTCATTGGGTCTCTAGCTGTGTTTCTTTACAAGTCTCTTGCTGTGTCTTCCTTCTTGCATCAGTTATGCCCTTAGACTGTCCTACTTCAGGGGAGCAACAATGGTCGTGGCAGTGTTAGACCTTACACCCTCATATCCCACTGTCGAAAGGAAGAGAGTTCTTTTCTGGTAATTCCCATTGAAGGAGGAAGAACCTTCTTTCCAAGAAGCCCTCAGCAAATGTCTCCTATGTCTCAAAGGCCAGAATTAGCTCATGAGTACACTCTGAACAATCACTGGGCAAAAGGGGTGGGATGATAGACATAAGGGTCACTTCCAGAGCTAAAGGTGGTGTCAAACCCACATTAACCACCATGTGAAGACTCCAGCAGAGGCAATTCCTTAAAAATATGAATCTTGTTCCAGGAAAAGGGGGAGAAAAATGATGCCAGAAGGCAACCAACAACAGTTCCCTAGATGGTGGTTGTAAATGTGTTAGCAGAGTTTTAGACCATTCAAAGGATAGATAAACATAATTATTTATAATTTTTTCCTCCTTCTCCAAGGAAATCTTACATAAATTTACTAATGATTTAGGAACCCTGTCTCCCAGTTTTATGGTTTAAAGAGAAGAGTCTTTGAAGTTAGATCAGGATTTGAATTCCAGCCCTGCTAATGCTATGATTGTGGGCAACCTCATTCTTTGAGCCTCAACCTCCTTCACTAAACAAGGGAAGGAGTGGTAAATAATATCTGCTTTTCAAGCTTGACTTACATAAATGTGATAGAGTTGGAGTGAGGCCCAAGTTAAAGTTTGTACAGTGGTAGAATCAATAGAACAGTGACTTGTATTTAGAAATGTATATTGGTGATTTCATCTGCTCTCATTTTTAATGTCTATCATTTGCCTGATGACTGCGTATGTCATATTTCTCCTTCAGGGATATTGATACATTGAATTGAGAGCTTTAAAAGTTTAAATTAGGAGGATGTGTGGGGATATATCATAATGTGAAATCAGAGGACACATATTTCCTCCTCCCCTACCAGACTGATTCTCTCATATATGGCTCTTATAAATAATTAAGAAATATTCAACTAATTTTGTTTGTATCCATTCATCCTTTTCTTGTTTCTTTTCACTTTGTTTCTGCCCCTGCATACATGTTTGGCTTGCTGGTACTGCCTAGTGGCAGCTGTAGGTACTGCTTAAGCTTGTTAGTGGCATTAGTCTTTTTAAAAAAAATTTAAACCATTTTATTGAGATATGATTGACATTAAAAACTGTACACATTTAATGTATGTAATCTGAATGTGGAGAAAAGTGTGTGTGTGTGTGTTTGTACCTAGTTTTACTGAGCTCTTCAGAATTCTGGCTCTGGTGTTGAGCTAGTACATAGCAGCATTAGGTCCAAGTGATTAGCAAAATGAAAATAGTCTCAATTGAGGTTTTTCAAAGAAGTTGTTCTGTGCATTTGTCACTAGAGAGGGCAAGTTCATCCAGCCATAGCCTGAGAGAGAGAGGACAGTGAGAGCCTGCACCTGCTCCCCATGCCCCTGTCTGTGAGATCCTGTGTTTGTATTGTTGATCCTGTGCTACTACTGTGTCTTTTGTCTGCTTAAGCTTTGTCATTTGGATCCTGTGAATTTTCTTTGACGATCCAACTCTGTTTAGCTGCCACTGATAGGCAAGGAGCAACTCATTGTTGGCTTCCCTGGTGGCTCAGACAGTAAAGAGTCTGCCTGCAATGCGGGAGACCCAGGTTCAATCCCCGGGTGGGGAAGATCCCCTGGAGAAGGAAATGGCAACTCACTCCAGTATTCTTGCCTGGAGAATCCCATGGATGGAGGAGCCTGGTGGGCTGGGGTTGCAAAGAGTCAGACACGACTGAGTGACCACCACTTACTACTACCTGCTGCAGTGACACTTGTTATTAGCTTGGCAACTTGGGTGATTTATCCATTCTCTCTAGCTGAGGGTTTTAGGCAGTAAAATCAAGAAAGTAGTATTATCTACTATATCCCTCTAACATACTTCTAAGATTCAAATGAGATATGTGTGAAAGACTGATTAAGTTTAAAGCATTATATAAATATGTATTATCTCAATTATTATTAAAAAGTACTGTTAGTAGTTCTTAGTGTACTTAATCCTAGTGATAGTTGTAATACTCTGAAGTGATTGTAGAATAACTAGCCAAGGTAAGAGTATAGAAACAGCTAGAATTAAGGGGAAGGTCAAGAAAAGGCACCATTTGAAAAAGAAAATAATGAAAGTCAACTGATAAGTGGTACCCTTTGCAAAGCCATTGTAAAAGCCCACTCTGAGGAATAATTTCTGTGTAGCTGATGTGAATTTAGGAAATATACAAGTACAAATAAGATAAATGAAACTCATTTTTACTAATTAAAATGAACATCGTAGTGACAATCTATATTAAGGCAGTAAGCATATTTCTATTTTGCTATCATGATTTCTGGTGACAGATATCAGTTGTGAGTATCAAATGTTAGAGCTTGAAGGGACGGTAAAGGACATTTGATCCATTCCATTCCTTTACTGTAAAATGTTTTAAAGATGAGGAAAACTGAGATCCAGACAAGGGGTGAGACTTTTCTGAGATCAGATGCAAGCTATTAACAGAGTTAGGAGTAACACCCAGATCTGATTCTCTACCCCATGTTCTTTCAGATCCACAGTTCCGTAGGTTCGATTAAAGTCCCTTGCAGTTCAAGAGTAAAGAGTACAGAAGGTCTCTGCCAGTAAGGATTTTATAGTCTAAAGCAAGAAACAGGAAAGAAACCAATTACACTAAATGAGATGAGAGATATCATAAACATATAAGCAATATATCAATACACTTTGGGGGAAACATCTAGAGACAATTTATTCTCTATAGAAAAACTTCTCATGTGTGTATATATGATCATTTTCAGAGCTCTAAAATAACAGGCAAAGTTCCTAGGAATCCTCCTGGTATGGGGGCCCAAATTCCCTTGGGTAGCAAATATAAAGAGACTGTGGTGCTTGGGGCATCAAGATGGAAATCCTTGACATATACACACTATTAATACTATATATAAAGTAGATAACTAAGAAGAATTGGCTGTATAGCATAAGGAACTCTACTCAATACTCTGTAATAGTCTATAGGGCTTTTCTGGTGGCTCAAAGGTAAAGATTTCCCCTGCCAATGCAGGAGATATGGGTTCAGTCCCTGGGCTAGGAAGATCCCCCGGAGAGGGAAATAGAAACCCACTCCAGTATTCTTGCCTGGGAAATCCCAGGGCAGAGGAGCCTGGCAGGCTATCATCCATGGGGTTGCAAAAGTTGGAAATAACTCAGTGACTGAACAACAGTGGCCTATAGAAGAAAAGAATCTTTTCAAAGGGTGGATATATGTATGTATGTATGTGTGTGTATATATATATATATAACTGATTGACTTTGCTGTACACCTGAAAACAACACAACATTGTAAATCAGCTATACTCTAATTAAAATTAAAGTATAAATAAAAATTATTTTTGAAATATACTTTTAAAAAGATGGCAATCTTGAGAAACAGACTTGAGACAAAGGCTACCTTGTCCATCTCTGTTGGGCATGTTGGAGAGCTCCGCAGGATGGCAAGATCATCACCCTGAGGTTGTGTGGAAAGAAGGCACTTACCTTGGGACACTTGTTATCTGTTGGTGATCACTGGTTTCCAGGATGGCACCGGGATGTTTCAATCCCCTCCAGCCTCAAACTCAGGAATTTATGCACACGATGTGCTGTCATACACAGGCACTTAAAGAATTGTAGGAAGGAAACTGATGTTTACTGAACTTCTAATGCTTTATATTGGAAAAGGCAGTGGCACCCCACTCCAGCACTCTTGCCTGGAAACTCCCATGGACGGAGGAGCCTGATGGGCTGCAGTCCATGGGGTCGCTAAGGGTCGGGCACGACTAAGCGACTTTCACTTTCACTTTTCACTCTCATGCATTGGAGAGGGAAATGTCAACCCACTCCAGTGTTCTTGCCTGGAGAATCCCAGGGACGGAGGAGCCTGATAGGCTGCTGAAGAGACTTAGCAGCAGCAGCAATGCTTTCTATGTGTAATCTCATTACTCACAACAAAGCTTGAGGTAGAGTTAGATTTGGTTTGACTATAATTTCAGCCTTCCTTGAATCCCTCCTTACCATTTGTTCATTTCATGAATATTTTGTGTGTGATTTCAAAAACCCTCTTTCAGGAAGGGGCTTCTCTAATTCTTCTTCCTGAGCTAGAACCTTGTTAGGAGCCTTTAGGAACCTCCTCCTTAGCCAGAACCTTTCATTAAGAAATTGGAAATGTCCCATGCGTCTATCAATAGATAAATGGCTGACAAAATTATGAAATACTAGGAACTATTAAGAATAAATACTGACCTGGAAACATGACTATGATATGTTTTTAGCAATTTCAGTTCAACAGCATAGCATGACCTCGTTACAAAACTCTGTGTGTGTCTAAAGTTATACAACAAACTATTAATCACGGTTTCCTCAAGAAATGAATTTGGAACAAGTAGGGATAGAGGCAGGCTAAAAGGGTGTTGGAAATGAGAGGAACTACAGCACATTTTTATTTATATTGTATAATTTTCACATGATGAAATTATAAGCAGCTTTTAAAAAGGATTATGAAAGTTCCTTTTATACTTGTTCTATTGGGTTTCAAATCGGGATCATCTATACTCTCAATGTAATAGCAGGGATTGGAGGAAATGATTCACTTTTTAACCTTCTCTTTATTAGAGCCTTGCCTCAAAGACGCTGGTGTGACCTGTCAGCCTACTAGCAGATGCTCGGTACTGTCTCTTCAACTCTGCCCTTGGACCAGGCACAAGGAGTCATTCTGTGTTTGAATAACTTCCTTCTTTTGTATTTGAGGTTATTTGGTAGATTCTACAGATGTATTCAGACAAGAACTGACCTTCAGCATGAATACAACTGAGGCTATTAATCTCTGACCTCGGTATGTAGGAATTATTATCTCCATCATATGACTGAGGCAGTTCATAGAAGTTGAAGGGGCACTGAAATTAACGAGTACAAAATTGCATATATGACTTTAATTACCTGCTAGATTACTAATGAAAATTTGTGGTAAATGGATGAAATGAGTGAAAGTGAAATAAGTTCACACAAAATCTTATTTTTGATCATTTTAATGTGATCATTAATGTTCTGAGTGATTTTTGTCTGATTTATTTTTATGACTATGAAAAAGGGCAGTTATTAAATACTGTTGGTGATTTGACTCTAAAACCAAAAATTTAAGACTAATAATTTCAAAGTGCCTTGGTCAGTTTAATTGAAGCTATCTTGAGATTTCTTTGTTGAGCTGTTAAAATTTGCAAGTGCTGGTCTGTCTGATTTGATTTCTAAAGTTCTGGCTCCATCAGTGTGTAAGCATATAAGCTTGACAAACCAGTCATCTTCCTTCCCTGGTATCTAGTTCTCTGGTCTGTGAATTGAAGTGTTTGAGCTAGATAATCATCAAGTTGGCATTATTCTGAGTCTCTGAAAGTTCTCTTTGGTTCATAGCTCACTTACATAGTTAGGTAAACTTACTTCTGAGAACTCTTCAGCATATCCTCTGATATTAATTTCAAAACTGTGTAAATATCTTAAATAAAATAATAAAGTGGCTTATAAGTGGATTAAATGCTTTCTTGTACTTTATTACTGAGTTCTTATTGAAGTTAACTTGTCAAGAATTAGTAAAAGCTATGTTTGGTCTAAGTTATCTCTACACCAATATTTCAAAAATATTATATAGGAATCTAAGACTAACACAATGCTTACCCAGAAAAAAGATAGCTTTTCTAAATTATATTTATTTAGATAAAAGAATCAAATTCTTAAATAAAAACTATTGGAAAAACTCTACAGAAAGCCCTAAAAATGTGGAGGAGTATCTTGCTCTATCCCATATTTAGCATGTGATTGTGCAGCTTCTGTGCTGCTCTGAATAATAAAGACTTGGACCTAAGAGAGAATATGTCATCTTCATTATCATTATCACTAAAAATAAAATTGATCTCCTTTATTTGTCCTCCTGTGTGGTGAGGAGGTATCTATACAATATCAAATTATAGAATAATTGAATTTCAGAATTCAGAAATTGAAATAATTGAATTTCAGAACTAAAATGGACTTTAAGGACAATGTGTTCAAACCAGCTCATTTTATTTCATAAAGATCATTCAAATCCCAGTGATAAGTTTCTAATATTGAAGATACTCAAAGATAGTTGTATCCACTTACTTTTCTCCTATTTTATTTATATGTGCATATATTAATATTTAGTATATATTTCTGAGTTTTCACAAATGCATGCAGTCATATAATTACCAATACAACCAAGATACAGAATGGTTTCATCACCCACCAGTTCCTTATATAGCTCATGTATCAATTCTTCCTCCATCGTCAACCCCTAGCAACCACTGTGTTCTCTGTTCCTATAGTTTCAACTTTTCCAGACAAAGAAATGGAATCAGACAAGATGTAGCCTTTCCAGTCTGGCTTTTATGCCCCCACTTAGCATCAATCATTTTTTGGAGATTTATTTATGTTTTTGTGTGTATCAGTAAAATACATACTTTTTTTTGTAGAATGTATTCTATTTTATTGATGTATCATGGTCTGTTTATCCAGTCACCTGTTTGAAAGACATTTGCTTTTTCCTAGTTTTTAGTGAGGAGAAGGCAATGGCATCCCACTCCAGTACTCTTGCCTGGAAAATCCCACGGACGGAGGAGCCTGGTAGGCTGTAGTCCATGGGGTCGCTAAGAGTCAGACACGACTGAGCGACTTTGCTTTCACTTTTCACTTTCATGCACTGGAGAAGGAAATGGTAACACATTCCAGTATTCTTGCCTGGAGAACCCCAGGGATGGGGGAGCCTGGTGGGCTGCTGTCTATGGGGTCACATAGAGTCGGACACAACTAAAGTGACTTAGCAGTAGCAGCAGTTTTTAGTGATTGTTAATAAAGCTGCTATAAACATTTGCAAATAGGTTTTAGTGTGAACATGTTTTAATTTTGGGAGAGGGAGGTAAAGTCAGTAGGCTATTTAAAAAAAAATTTATTGGAGTATAGTTGAGCGACTTCACTTTCACTTTTCACTTTCATGCATTGGAGAAGGAAATGGCAATCCACTCCAGTGTTCTTGCCTGGAGAATCCCAGGGATGGGGGAGCCTGGTGGGCTGCTGTCTCTGGGGTCGCACAGAGTCGGACACGACTGAAATGACTTAGCAACAGCAGCAGCAGCAAAGTTGTTTTATAATATTGTGTTTTGGGTGCATGGCTAAGTGAATCAGTTATACAAATATCCACTCTTGTTAAGATTCTTTTCCCATATAGGTCATTAGACAGTACTGAATAGAGTTCCCTGTGCTATGCAATAGATCCTTATTATCTATTTTATATTTAGTGGTGTGTTTATGTTAATCCCAATCTCTCTATTTATCCTCCCCCTTTCCTCCTAGTAACCATGTTTGTTTTCTACATCTGCGACTCTATTTCTGTTTTGTGAATAGATTCATTTGTATCATTTTTTAAAGATTTCACATAAAAATGATATCTTGATATTTGTATTTATCTAACTTACTTCACTCAGTACAATAATCTCTAGGTCATCTACGATGCTGCAAATGCCATTTCATTATTTTTTATGGCTGAATAATATTCCACCGTATATATGGACCACATCTTTATCCCTTCTGTTGTCGATGGACGTTTAAGTTATTTTCATGTCCTGCCTATTGTATATAGTGCTGCAATGAACACTGAGGTGTATGGATCTTTTCAAGTTATGGTTTTCTCTGGGTATCAGCCCAGGGGTGGGATTGCTAGGTCATATGGTAGCTCTATTTTTAGTTTTTTAAGGAACCTCCATCCTGTTCTCCATAGTGGGTGTACCAGTTTACCTTCCCACTAACAGTGTAGGAGGATTCCTTCTTTTCCACACCCTCATCAGCGTTCATTGTTTGCAGATTTTGTGATAATGGCTATTTTAACGGTTGTGAGGTGATACCTCATTGCAGTTTTGATTTGTATTTCTCTAATAATCAGTGATGTTGAGTATCTTTTCATGTGCTTCATGGCCATCGGCCATGTCTTCTTTGGAGAAATGTCTATTAAAATCTGCCTATTTTGGGACTGCTTTTTAAATTGAAGTGACTGAGCTGTTTGTATATTTTGGAGGTTAATTCCTTGTTGGTCACTTTGTATGCAAATATTTTCTCCCATTCTTGGTGTTATTATTTCTGATTATGGTTTTATTTGCTGTACAAAACCTTTTTAAGTTTAGTTTGGTCCCAGTTTATTTTTGTTTTTATTTTCATTACTCTCTGGTGGCTCAAAAAATCTTGCTGCAACTTATGTCAGAGGATTCTGCCTATGTTTTCCTCTAAGAGTTTTATAGGATCAAGTGTTACATTTAGGTCTTTAATCAATTTTTGAGTTTATTTTTGTGTATGATGTTAGGAAGTATTCTAATTTCATTCTTTCACATGTAACTATCTAGTTTTCCCCACTTATTGAAGAGACTGTCTTTTCTTCATTGTGTATTCCTGCCTGCTTTGTCATAGATTAGGTGAACATAGATGGGTGAGTTTATCTCTGGAATTTCAATCCTATTCCACTGATCTATATTTCGCTTTTGTGTCAGTAACATACTGTCTTGATGACTGTAGTACAGACTGAAGTTAGGGAGTCTGATTTCCTCAAGCTCCATTTTTCTTAAGATTGCTTTGGCTACTCCAGAGTCTTTTGGGTTTCCACACAAATTTTAAGACTTTTTTCCCTAGATTTGTGAAAAATGTCACTGGCAATTTGATAAGGATTGCACTGAATCTGTCACAGAAGGCAGTGGCATCCCACTCCAGTGCTCTTGCCTGGAAAATCCCATGGACGGAGGAGTCTGGTTGGCTGCCGTCCATGGGGTCGGGAAGAGTCAGACACGACTGAGTGACTTCACTTTCACTTTTTACCTTCATGCGCTGGAGAAGGAAATGGCAACCCACTCCAGTGCCGTGCCTGGAGAATCCCAGGGATGGGGGAGCCTGGTGGGCTGCCATCTATGGGGTCGCACAGAGTCGGACACGGATGAAGTGACTTAGCCGCAGCACTGAATCTGTAGATTGTTGGGTAGTATAGTGATTCTGACAATACTGATCCTTCCAATCCTAGAACATGGCATATTTTTCCAACTGTTTGTGTCATCTTCAGTTTCTTTCATCAGCCTCATAGTTTTTGGTGTATGAGTGTTTTGCCTCCTTAGGTAGATTTATTCCTAGGTATTTTATTCTTTTTCATGTGATGGAAAATGGGACTGTTCCTTTAATTTCTCATTCTGATATTTCATTGTTAGTATAGAGAAATGCAAGTGATTTCTGTGTATTAATTTCATATCTTGCAACTTTACCAAATTCATTGATGAACTCTTAAGTTATCTGGTAGCATCTTTAGGATTTTCTATGTATAGTTATCATGCCATCTGCAAATAACCTTCCCCTTGTAGCTCAGTTGGTAAAGAATCTGCCTGCAATGCAGGTGACCCAAGTTCTATTCCTGGGTCGGGAAGATGTCCTGGAGAAGGAAATGGCAACCCACTCCAGTATTCTTGCCTGGAGAATCCTATGGACCGAGGAGCCTGGAGGGCTACAATCCATGAGGTTCAAAGAGTCGGACATGATGGAGCAGCTAAGCACAGCACAGCACAGGTTCCCTCTATGACCACTTTCAGGAGGGTCTCTCTCTCTCTCTCTCTCTCTCTCTCTCTCTTTTAAATCATAAATGGGTATTGAATTTGAACTCAGCTTTTTCCTGTGTCTGTTGAGATGGTCATACGATTTTTATTCTTTGTTATATGGTGTATCACGATGATTTGATTAGATTGTCTTTTTATTTGCTTAAGTGTCCTTTGCAGAGCACACGTTTTTAATTAGGGTGAAATTCAGCTTACCAATTTTCTTATTTTTTGGTCATGCTTTTGTTGCCATATCTAGGAAGTCTTTGCCTAATCTAAGGTCACAAAGATTTTCTCCTTAATTTTCTTCTAGGAGCTTTTTTGGGCTTGCCTGGTTGCTCAGCTGGTAAAGAATCTGCTTATAAACCGAGAGACCTGGGTTTGATCCCTGGTTTGGGAAGATTCCCCTGGAGAAGGGAAAGACTACCCACGCTAGTATTCTGGCCTAGAGAATTCCATGGACTATAGTCCATGGGGTAGCAAAGAGTCAGACACAACTGAACGACTTTCACTTTCATTTATGGCCTTTCCTGATGGCTCAGTCAGTAAGTCTGCCTGCAATGTGGGAGACTCGAGTTCAACCCCAGCTCGAGAAGATCCCCTAGAGAAGGAAATAGCAACCCACTCCAGTTTTCTTGCCTGGAACATTCTATGGACAGAGAAGCCTAGTGGACTATAGTTCATGGGATCACAAAGAGTCAGGCATAACTGGGTGACTAACACTTTCAGTTTCAGGAACTTTATGGTTTTATGTTATGCATTTAAGTTTTTGATATTTCTTGAGTTAAATTTTTTATATACGATTATGATGTTTCATTTTTCTGGATCAGTTCAGTCAGTTCAGTCGCTCAGTCATGTCTGACTCTTTGCGATCCCATGAACTGCAGCACGCCAGGCCTCCCTGTCCATCATCAACTCCCGGAGTCCACCCAAACCCATGTCCATTGTGTCGTGATGCCATCCAACCATCTCATCCTTTGTCTTCCCCTTCTCCTCCTGCCCTCAGTCTTTCCCAGCATCAAGGTCTTTTCCAATGAGTCAGCTCTTCGCCTCAGGTGGCCAAAGTACTGGAGTTTCAGCTTCAACATCAGTCCTTCCAATGAACACCCAGGACTAATCTCCTTTAGGATGGACTGGTTGGATCTCCTTGCAGTCCAGGGGACTCTCAAGAGTCTTCTCCAACACCACAGTTCAAAAGCATCAATTCTTCAGTGCTCAGCTTTCTTCACAGTCCAACTCTCACATCCATACATGACTACTGGAAAAACCATAGCCTTGACTAGATGGACCTTTGTTGGCAAAGTAATGTCTCTGCTTTTGAATATGCTATCTAGGTTGGTCATAACTTTCCTTCCAAGGAGTAAACAGTCATTATTTCTCCATAAAATAGCATTAGCAGTATATTTTTTGTAGCTTTTTTCAGATTAATGAAGCTTTCTTTTACTTTTGATAGTGATGTTGAGAGTTTTTAACATGCTGGACATTGAGTTTGGTCAAATATTTTCCTGCTTCTATTGAGATGATTGTACAGTTTTTCTTTTAAGTCTGTTATGATAAATTAACTGGAGTGATTTTCAAAAGTTGAAACATCTTTGCATTCCTGTAATAAACCTCTCTTGCTCATAGTATATAATTCTTTTTATATGCTCCTGGAATTGATAAAATCTGTTGAACTTTGGTCTCCATATTCAGGAGGGATGTTGTTTTGTAATTTTACTCTCTTATAATGTCTTTGTCTAGTTTTGGTATCAGGCTAACGCTGGGCTCATAAAATGAATTAGAAAGTTTTTCCTTCCTATTCTGTTTTCTGAAAGAAATGATATAGATTTGGTATTTCTCCTTCATATGCTTGGTTGAATTTATAGTATATTTCTCCTGGCCTGTATTATTCTCTGTTGAAACTTTTTAAACTTTGTATTCCATTTCTTATGCGAAGAGTTGACTCATTGGAAAAAACCCTGATGCTGGGAGGGTTGGGGGAAGGAGGAGAAGGGGACGACTGAGGATGAGATGGCTGGATGGTATCATGGGCTCAATGGACGTGAGTCTGAGTGAACTCCGGGAGTTGGTGATGGACAGGGAGGCCTGGCGTGCTGCGACTCATGGGGTCGCAAAGAGTCGGACACGACTGCACGACTGAACTGAACTGAACTGATTCCATTTCTTTAGTAGAATATTCAGTTTACTTATCTCCTCATGAGTGATTTTTGGTAGTTAGCCTTTCAAGAACTCATTCCATTTCATTTAAGTTGTTCAATGGAAGCACTTGAAGTTGTTTGGAGTGTTTCCTTAATCACCTTTTAGTGTTGGTAGTGTCTATTGTGATGCCGACTCTTTCATTCTTGATATCGGTAACTTGTGTTTTCTCTTTGTTTCTAGCTCAGTCTGGCTAGAGGCTTATGAATTATTTTTATCTTTAGATAAAATTGGTTTTTATAAATGTTCTTCATTCTGTATTTTCAGTACTTTTTATGCTCTGAATTGTATTCCTTTCTGTCCAATTTGTATTTAATTTGCTCTTATTTTTCTAGTTTCTTGGAGAAGGCAATGGCACCCCACTCCAGTACTCTTGCCTGGAGAATCCTGTGGATGGAGGAGCCTGGTGGGCTGCAGTCCATGGGGTCGCTGAGTCAGACACGACTGAGCGACTTCACTTTCACTTTTCACTTTCATGCGTTGGAGAAGGAAATGGCAACCCACTCCAGTGTTCTTGCCTGGAGAACCCCAGGGACAGGGGAGCCTGGTGGGCTGCTGTCTATGGGGTCGCACAGAGTTGGACACGACTGAAGTGACTAAGCAGTAGCAGCAAGATGGAAGCTTAGAATTAATTTGAGGCCTTTCTTATTTTTTAATATAAACACTTATACCACTTACAACTTTTCCTGTAAACATTCTTTAGTTGCATCCCCCCCAGAAATATTTTATATGTGATATTTTCATATTTGTGTAGTTTAAAATATTTTATACATTCTCTTGAGACTTCCACTTTGACCAAGAGTGAGTTATAAGGATGTGGTTTAACTTCCAAAGATTGGGAAATTTTCAAATATCTTTATTATTTTTAAATTTAATTCCATTATGGTCAGATGTGCTCACTAGTAGTCTTCTCAGTTGACTATTATTTGGGCATAGTCCAGAACAGAGGTAAATAATTTTTTTGCAATGTGTCAGATAGCAAATATTTTTGACTTTTAAGACCATATAGTTTATCCCTCAACTACTCATTTCTGCTTTTGTGGCACAGAAACAGCCACAGAAGAAATGCAAACAAATAGGCATAGCTGTGTTCCAATTAGACTTTATTTATAAAAGCAGATGGTAGATTGAATTTGGCCTGCAGGTCATAATTTGGTGACCCCTGATCTACCTTGGTGAATGTTCCATGTACACTTAAAAATGTATATTCTGTTGAATGGAATACTTTATGAATATTAATTAGGTAAAATTGAGCAATAATATTCAGGTGTTCTTAATCCTTGATTTTTTTTTTTTTTTTTACTGTTCTGCTGATTCTGGAGGTATTTTGAAGTCCCCAAGAATAATCATGGATTTGTGTATTTTTCCTTTTAGTTCTCCATTTTAGTTCTCCATTTTTGATTCATGTACTTTGAAGGTCTGTTGTTTGCAGTATACATATCTGGATTGTTTTGTGTTCCAGATATATTGACCCCTTTTTCTCCCAGTAATATTCCTTGTTTTGACATCTGCCTGGATATTAATATAGTCATTCTCACTTTCTTTAGTTGTATAATGTCATGTTTTATCATTCTCCATCCTTCTACTTGGACTTCCCTGGTGGCTCAGAGGTTAAAGCGTCTGCCCCCAATGCGGGAGACCCGGGTTCAATCCCTGGGTCGGGAAGATCCCCTGGAGAAGGAAATGGCAATCCACTCCAGTATTCTTGCCTGGAGAATCCCATGGACAGAGAAGCCTAGTAGGTTACAGTCCACAGGGTCACAAAGAGTCGGACACGACTGAGCGACTTCACCTTCACCTTCATCCTTCTACTTTAACCTGATATCATATTTATAGAGTTTCTTGTAGACAACATGTAACTGAATGTTTTTTGTTTTTCTGATCTGACATTGGCATGTGGAGACCACTTACTTTGAATGGGATTATTGATATTGGATTTAGGTGTACTCTCTATTTATTTTAGATTTTCCTTTTCTTTGTTTTTTACCTATTCACCATTTCTCTGGTTTTTCTCTATTCACCATTTTCTGCCATGTTTTAGATTATTTCAGTTTTTTTTAAATTTATCTCTTGGCTTTATGTCTTTGTATTTTTTTCAGTTGCTGTTTTAGGTCTTTCCAACATACATATCTAACCTTTCACAGTCTACTTAGAGTTAGTATTTTACCACTTCAAGTAAGGGTTGAAGTTTTAATCACGTAGTTTTCTTTATTTTCCCTTCTTCCTTTATATTAAACTTTCCATGTGTATTACATTTGGGCTCCCTGGTGGCGCTAGTGGTAAAGAACCCACCTGCCAATGCAGGAGACATAAGAGATGCAGATTTGATCCCTGAGTTGGGAAGATCCTCTGGAGAAGGAAATGGCAAAGCACTCCAGTAGTCTTGCTTAGAGACTCTCATTGACAGAGGAACCTGGTGGGTTATAGTCTCTGGGATCACAAAGAGTTGGACATAACCAAGCAACTGAGCACACACACCAAAGAATTACATTTATATTCATTGCAAATCCCATCAGACAATATTATAATTTTCGCTTTTAATAGTCACACCTACTTTAATGCATCTGAGAGGAAGAAATAAGCTATATCTAGATATCTATCATTGTTTATTATATTATTGCTCTTTCTTAATCTCCATGTTGTATCACTTTCAGTTAGCCTGAAGAAATTCCTTTAGCGTTTTTCTTAGAGCAGTTTTGCTAAATATGAATCGTCTTAGTTTTCCTTCTGGAGAAGGCAGTGGCACCCCACTCCAGTCCTCTTGCCTGGAAAATCCCATTGGCGGAGGAGCCTGGTAGGCTGAAGTCCCTGGGGTCGCTAAGACTCGGACACAACTGAGCGACTCACTTTCACTTTTCACTTTCATGCGTTGGAGAAGGAAATGGCAACCCACTCCAGTGTTCTTGCCTGGAGAACCCCAGGGACGGGGGAGCCTGGTGGGCTGCCGTCTATGGGGTTGCACAGAGTCGGACACGACTGAAGTGACTTAGCAGCAGCAGCAGCAGCAGCAGTTTTCCTTCATCTTAAAATGCTTTAATTTCACTATATTTTTCCTTGCTAGGTATTTCATTAGCTAAACACCGAATTCTGGTTTGCTAGTTATTACATTATAGTTACTTTAAAAGAAAACTGTGTCACTATCTTCTGGTCTCCATGTTTTCTGATAAGAAATCCACAGTAATTTGAATAATTTTGCCTATTTTTGTAATGTGTCATTTTCCTCTGGTTATTTTCAAAACTTTGATTTCTTGCAAATTTATTATAGTGTATGGAGGTATAATTTTCTCTGAATTTAACCTATCTGGGCTTTTCTGAGCCTTTTGAATTTATAAATTTATTTCTTTCACAAAGTCTGGAAAGTTTTCAGCCATCCTTTTCCTCCTTTTCACATTTTTCTGTGATTCCAATGACATAAATGTAAACCTTTCTATATTTTCCTATAGGCTTGTCCCCCCCAACCCCCCACCCCCTGTATTTTCCCTTTCTGTTCTTCAGGTTTGAATCGTTTCTGTTGATCTGTACTGATTTTCTGACTCTTTCCTTTTTTTAAATCTCCCTTGAGACCACCTAGTGAATTTTGTATTTCAGATATTTTTTGATTTTAAAATTCCACCCCCCTCTCCAGTTTCTTTATTGAGAGCTTCTCTCTCTACATTTATTTCAGGAGTGTTTGCTTCTTGGAGTCTGGTTACTATAGCTGGTCTAAATTTTGTCTGATTCTAATATCTGTGTCATCTCACAATTGACTTTCATTGATTGTTTTCCTGTAAGTTGTCAATTTTCCCTGGTTCCTTGCTTGTCAGTAGATCTTTTCTTTTCAATTGTATCCAGACATTTTGGATTTTATATTGAGAGTTTGGCCTATAAACTCCTCTGCATAAGGTTTTTCTTTTCATTTTTTGGTAGTTAATCTTTAAATTTAGACTGCGAGTTTTCTTTCATTTTCTCTGCATAGACTTTCAAGGTCCTTGCCCTTCTGCTTTTACTCTGTCCTGTGCATGGGCACTCAGAGATGAATTCAGGATATATGGCTTTATCCACATAATTCAGAGATCTCCCTCTCTGACTCTTTCTCTCCAGTGTATCCCCTAAACTCTCTGGTTTCCAGGAGCTCCTTTCCCCAATCATCTGACTGGAAAAAAGTTCATTTGAAGTTCTAGTGACCTTATATCCCATAATTATGTATGACTGGGGCAACCCTCAGTAGCAAGTGGTGAGAATAAAAGGGGGAGAGAGAGAGGCAAAAACATAAAAGTCATTTCTCCACTCTTTTTGTGTCACAAGCTTCCCTTTATTTGAGTTACTTTGGCCAGAA
The DNA here is from genome assembly GCA_006408695.1 of Aepyceros melampus. NCBI lineage: Eukaryota > Metazoa > Chordata > Mammalia > Artiodactyla > Bovidae > Aepyceros > Aepyceros melampus. Next base: position 291,266 of record SJXQ01006563.1, read on the forward strand.
ACATGGATTTTCTCCCAGGGATTTTGGTGCTGTAGTAATGGTGATTACATTGCAGATTCATAATTTGGGATACCCTTGGCGCAGGCCTGGAAGGAAACATAGAAACAAACAAACAAAAAACCAGTGGGAATCACTTGGGTCAAAGTGGGAAGGCAAAAGAGGAAAAATACCAAAGAAACTCATCTCTATATGAATTTTTCAAGTTTAGATTCTCCTCCCTAATCTTCTTCCAGGTAGTTGCTTTTGTGTGTTTGCCCACAGTTTTCCTGTAATCGATATGAGATACAGGCTGCAGTGGGCTTGTTCCACCTTGGCTGGCAATAGGGGTCCTTTATGTTTATTCATATCTGTGATGATTGTTCATTGCTCACAGTGTCTGACACCTAGAAGATGATCAATGAGTGTATGTGTTGATTGAAAAGATAAATGAATAAAAAGTGAAGGAGAAAAGGAAAGGAGGAATAGGAAATATTGGAAAGAGAAACAGAGGGATGAATTTAGAATGTTAGGCTCCTCAAAGATTGCAATGGTTTCAGGCATAATTCTACATTATGGCCACTAGATGGCAGTAGAACCAAGGTCTACTTGACAGTCTTTAAAAAACATACTCAACAATGATTATATTAACAATATACTTATAGATTAGGAAATGAGTGGTTGTGGAGGGGGGTGGGCATGAAAATTAATAAGAGGCAATTTATGCCTTTCAGGATTTCACAAATTAACAGAAAGAAAGACCATAATATAGATCAGACTGTGGTAACCCTACAGTAGAAGTGTAAACAAATGTTAACGTAAGACAGGAAGGGGGATTAATTCTGATTTACAAAGACTGAGGAAGTCTTCACTGAACAACTTTTGTGATTGGCTTTGACAGTTGGGTAAAGGTTGAACATAGCAGGTGGGAAGAGGGAGGAGGTATTCCAAATAGAGTGCACAGATCTGGGAAGAATACCTAGAGAACAATAAATCCTGAAGTGTGGCTGCCGCATAGCATATGTGAAGGAAATCACAGAAGTTGATGTTGGGAAGTTGAGCTGGCATCATGTTATGGGAGTTCTTACATGGGGGAAGGGTGTTGTCTCTGAGTCCTGTGTACATGCTCCTGTCTCTGGCCTGGGTGCTGGGTGTGCTCGCAGTGCTTAGCAACAGTCCTCTGTGGTGGAGCAGCCTGTCCCAGAGCCTTGGACAGCTCCTGCTGGATCAGAAGCTCAAGACTCAACATCCTCTAGGGTCCCCGAGGGAAGTTGCATAAGTACCTTGGCTGGGGGAACTCCTTGCCAGACGCAGTCAGGTTGAAGGTCCTGGGTGAAAGCTTGTTATCACGTGCTGACCTGGACCTGGTATTACTAAGTCTTCCAGTTTTTCAAGAGAGTTCGGAAATGCAAATTTATATGAAATTTCCTGATTTTTTTTTTTTTTTTAAATTGCTGGCACTAATTCATAGTTTAGGAAGCACAGAGTGAGCCAGTCAAAACTATCTGTGGGCTGGAGTGGGCCCTTGGGCAGCCACTTCTTTCTGAGAGTCGTCTGTAGACTCCTTTCCTGATCTCTGTCATGGCTGAGGTCCAGACCTAAGTGTCCATGGAGGGAGTGCTCTTTGCTGATTTTCCTGTCCTTGTGTGGAAAGGTTTCCTAGTGGCATGTCTCAGAGCAACTCCCCCCAGCCCTTCCTATGAGCTACCCCCTACGCCCAGCCCTCTGCTTCCCCTCTGTGTAAGAGCCACCAGGCTGGCCACTCAGGGTGGTGGCTGGCACGCAAAGCGCTGTATTCCTGGTGGTCTCCTTATGTCCCAGGTACATCAGTGCAGGTTTTAACAGTGACCCTGATGGTTGTTTGGTGCTCATTCAGAAGTTACTGTGGTCTTCAGAATTTTCTTTTTAAATCTATTGGTTCTTTAAGCTTCTAGGTTGCATTTAAAATAGGATAGTCTACTTACATATCTATACATAGATTTTAATCACTTACTATTTCTTATTAATTAGAACTGGGGGAGAATTTGGGGTTCGTGTTTCTCTTGCTGATGCCTTATTATAGCTCTGTGAATCCCAAAGGGTGATCAGTGTTCTTTGTTCCCTGAGTCCATGGAAACTGGGAATCTGGTTCAAGGACTCTAGGGTGCCTGAGAAATGGAGGATGGAGAGGCAAAGGATGCAGGTTCAGAAAGGAGATAGGAAGCTTCTTTCCCTCTTTTTCTTTTCCAGTGATCAGAGCTCCAGGTAGCATAGATAAGAGCCAGAAAGTCACAGCAGAAAATAGATTCTGAAGCCATACTCTCTGAGGTTCTATTTCAGTTCTTCCCCTAATAAGGTGACTTTGGGGACATCACTTAGCTTCTCTGTGCCTTAGTGTTCTTATCTGTGAAGTGGTGATATTAATGAATTATCTCATAGAACTATCTTGAAGATTAAAATGGCCCAGTGTACATGCAGAAGGTAAGCAGATAGGTATTTGTGGGTGTGTTTTAATATGAATGTTGCTATAGCATTTACTTTTAAAGACCAGTTACAGACAAAATTGAAGAATCAACAAGATGATTCCAGCTTGTTGTTGATGATTCCAATCAACAAGGAATTCCAGCTTCACTCATCCCACAGGAGTAAATACTTCCTTTGGTGTCTATGTGAGGATATGTAGAGGTTGAAAGTCAGTGGTGACTTGTGTCCTATTTGGTTATGAATTTTCACCAGGTGGCAGCAGAGTATTATGAGAAGTCACAGAATTCAGTGTCCTACTCAGACCACAGACAAGCAAGCGATGGTGGCTTGAAGATCTGTCCATTGATGTCAGTGGGGTGTTTAAGTTTCCTGCTATTATTATATTCCTGTCAGTTTCTCGCTTTGTGTCTATTTCTATTTATGTATTTGGGTGCCTATATGTTGATGAGTATAAAATCCTCTTCTTGCATTGATCTTTTTTTTTTTTTTTTTAATTAAAAGTATTTGTCTGCCCTGGGTCTGAGTTGCAGCACATGGGATCTTTGTTAAAGTATGTAGGGTCTCTAGTTTTGTAAACTCTTAGTTGTGCCCTGTGGGACCTAGTTCCTTGACCAGGGATCAAACCCTGGGTCCCCTGCATTGGAAGCATGGAGTCTTAACCACTGCACCACCAAGGAAGTCCTTTGTGTTGATTTTTTTCTCCTTATATAGTATCCTTCTTTCTCTTTATAGCCTTTGTTTTAAAGTCTATTTCATCTGATATGAATATTGCAACAGAGTTAGCAGATGCAAACTATCACATATAGAACAGATAAATAATAAGGTCCTACTGTATAACATGAGCTATATTAAGTATCCTTTCCATATGATGGAAAAGAATATGAAAAAGAATGTATATGTGTGTATGTGTGCTCACACATAACTAAGTCACTTTGATGTACAGCAGAAATTAATACAACATTGTAAATCAACCGTACTTGAATAAAAAAGACTAAAGTAAATCAGAAAAGAGAGGGGTTGGCTTATTCAAGGCAGTCCTCATTCTGAAAGCAACTCATTAGATCTGGCAAATCAAGCTCCAATATGAGTTCAAAAATACCATCTCCATATAAAAACTAGCAAAGAAATGTTGGGTGGATGAGAGGAGATTCTCTGCGAGGGGAGAGATGCTTGGAGAAATCAACATGGGAGTGACAAGAGGTACCTCACTGAATCAGTATGTGGAAGTTCAATGGTGGGTATGAAATTCAGGGCCTGATCTGTATGTTGGAAGAAGAACTAGTTGTCTAGTTTACCTGGTGACGTCCTGAAGGTGTTCTGTTCCACAGTTTAGCCCAGGCTCAACATTATGGCTCATCTGGGTCAGCTTTTGTCTCTGAAAGATCACTGCTATAATGTAAGTACAGGACATCCCTCCAAACCCCTTTGGGACAAAAGTTTAACTCTTATTAGCTGAGATCAATTCTTTGATTAGTTTATGCCACTTTGAAAGAGTGAATTGTCTCAAGGAAGGGAGTGGAAACCCATAGTTTTAAACCCAAAGTGGAGAGAATGGTTAAAGTCATACTGCTGCTGCTGCTACTGCTAAGTCGCTTCAGTCGTGTCCGACTCTGTGCAACCCCATAGACGGCAGCCCACCAGGCTTCCCCGTCCCTGGGATTCTCTAGGCAAGAAGACTGGAGTGGGTTGTCATTTCCTTCTCCAATGCATGAAAGTGAAAAGTGAAAGGGAAGTCGCTCAGTCATGTCTGACTCTTCACGACCCCATGTACCTCAGCCTACCAGGCTCCTCTGTCCATGGGATTCTCCAGGCAAGAGTACTGGAGTTGGGTGCCATCACCTTCTCCATAAAGTCATACTACAGGATCAGAATTTAGGGCAAATTCCCACTTCTCGTTTTGGCTGACAGCTAGGAGCTGGCCTGGGCTTATCAGGTAGTCCTTGGTATTACTGGAGCCAGCCCTGTACTCTTTTTCTTGGCTAAGCTGTGGTGTTCTCTGGTTGAACAGAAACAATTTCACACAACTCCAATATCTGACAAGGCCAGTCTGCAACCACAGTGGGCAAGGCGAAAAAAAAAAAAAAATTACTCATTACCAAGTCTGAACATAGATACAAATGAGAGCATGGTTAAAAGTGAGCACAAAAATGACCAAACATGCCACTAATCTGATGAACACGAGTGAGTGAGTGATATTTCTTTGCTGATTAAAGTTTGGCCAGTTTCGTTCCTCATACCTTCTTCTCTGGTGGCTCAGACAGTCAAAGTCTGCCTGCAATGTGGGAGACCTCGGTTCGATCCCTAGGTCAGGAAGATCCCCTGGGGAAGGAAATGGCAACCCACTCCAGTATTGTTACTGGGGAAAATTGCATGGACAGAAGAGCTTGGCTGGCTACACCCATGAGGTCGCAAAGCATCGGACACAACAGAGTGACTGACACACAGCACACATTCCTCATACCTTCTAGGTAAGAATTATCAGGATACGCAGTCATGGAATCCTGACAGTATCCCACCCAGACCAAGGCCTTGTTCCCTTAAATCCTCCCTCCAAATCCCCTAACACAAAGGTTCGGTAAGAGAGTGCTGGGTGTTTGGGAAGAGGATAGAATTGGAGAATAGCCCCAGGAAATGGGAAGATGGATGAGGCCAAAACCCCCCTGCTTCCCAGTGGGGCCTCAGGAAGACCCTCATTTCTCTGTGTTCAGTGACCAGAAGCCAAGGACCCTGGCTGCATTTGTTGCTGACATTTGTCCGCTGTTCCATATCTGAGTCAAGGAACCTGTGGTCCTCCAGAAGCCTGGAAGGAGTTTGTTCAGCCCACTGCCTCTTCTCCTTCCTAAGCAGCTGCCTCCTCCTTCTGATGTGGTTTTGTGGTTATACAGTAAGCAGCCCTGCTCATGTGGACATGGTGTACTTTCAGTTTCTGAAAGTGAGTCATGCTGACTTTCCTCTTGGGAGTAAGAGTGACCCTTGCTGAGAAGGACTATATGACTAGAAAGAGAAACACCAGAGGCCGCCCCTGCCAGTGTGTTTACCACTGCAGGTAGTCACTAGTTTCTGGGAGTGCTATGTGTCATCGCTGTAAGCAAGGTGAACTAGGAAGAGGAATTTGGTTTTGAATCTTCAAGTATTTACCAATGTTTGAAGTCTTTCTTTATTCTCACTCTTCCACTGGAGTGATGCCGATGGCTAAAGAGCTCAGGATCTATAGATGGACTCAAATAAATTTATATTTGATCACTGGTATATGATGGGGAGGGTTTCCAAGAGGATTATCTGCTATTATTATTCTTGTGTCTACTAACAAGCTCATCATACTGGACCACTCATAAAGGTCCTAAGAAATCTTGGCATACCTGTTGAGAATTGAGGTTGAACTTGTAAAGAGCCAATAGACAGAAGAAGGACTTTCTTTGTGGTTCCATTTGGTTAATCTTTCATGAAAGTATGTAAAGCCAGGAGGAAGCTATGAAGCAGTCATGTCACCGCTTCTGGGCCCTTGATAAGCATTGTTCTTTAATTGTAGTGTTATTTCACAGTGAGCCAGGATGTAGCCTCAAGATACTTCTTATCACTGTGCTCCAGACAGCCACCAACACCAGATCCCAGTGGGCATCTAGAACATCCCAATGTCTGTTCTCGATTCTCAGTTTAATTTTGCTCTTGAGTATCCAGGTTATAGGAGTGCCACATCGAGGAGTTTGCATTTCTTTCCTCAATAAGTAAATCCTTTTTAGTTGAAGAAAAGAGCAAATGGAATTATTCTTGAATTCTGCATCACTGACCCATCAGCTATTACCTATTGCCTTGTTATTTGAGTGATAGTAAAAGAGTTATGAGAAAAGGCCTATAGCGGAGAAAGATGAGGCATTCTAAACAGTTTGTATCTACAAATATACAAATACGGCGGCCACTTCATGGGGGCTGAATTTTCAAGGCAATATGACATTCAGTTCTTTTTAGGTATTAAGCCTGTCATTTGATGAGGTGGGGGGTAGCTTCTATTAGGGCAGATTAGATTCAATAAGGAGACTTATTAAACTGTTAACATTTTAGGAGATTTAGCATGTGATAGCTATTTATGCATTTTCCATACAATGTTCTTTTAAAATCATAATATATAAATATTAAATACAGTGCCACCTGAGTCTTGGTTGCACTTAATAGATATAATCTGTAGATGACATTATCAGGAAAGGGACTTATTGAAAGGCAATTGCTTCAGAGAAGCAGCAAGAAGGTTAGAAAACAGACTTCCATCAAAGACAGTTGCTACACTTATGTCAGACTGACACAGGAGCTCTGTGCTTGTCTGAGTTCTCTTCATACAAGGAGTCCTTAATCTTCTGTAACATGAACCCATTTGGCCATCAAATGAAGTCTATGAACCACTTCTCAGAATATTTTAAAATTTGTAAGATAACGTACGCAGGCTTATAAAGGAAACCAATCATATTGAAATATAGTTATCAAAATGTTAAAAAATCCCATGTGTGGGATATATAGCAACATATATGCTCCTTTATTAATGCATTAGATAAACTTAACTGGTGACTCTAATATTGCAGCTTCAGGAGTGATGAGCATAAGTGTATCTTGGGTATCTGCTGCTGCTGCTGCTAAGTCACTTCAGTCATATCTGACTCTGTGTGACCCCAGAGACGGCAGCCCACCAGACTCCCCTGTCCCTGGGATTCTCCAGGCAAGAACACTGGAGTGGGGTGCCATTGCCTTCTCCGGGGTATCTGCTAGTAGTTTACAGTATCTATAAGGATTATAAAGAAGATGAAAATACTTAATTTCAATAGGAGACAAGGTCACAATTACTGCTAATACTACTGGGGTTAGTTTATTGCCTACATTCTTAGTTGAAGGAAATAAAAAATTTTAGTTAGAAATTAGAGGAAATAATAGTGTATATATTCTCAATTCAGTTTCATGGATTGCCCTTTGTTCTGTTTATAGACTCCAGGTTAGGAATTCCTATTTTAGACTGTGAGCGCCTTGATTTGTACCTAATTCAGCTTTATGTGTATGTGATCCCCTTTTGTGAGAAACATCTGTATGTATTCCTCTAGGTGGGTAGCTTTTTTTCTGTAATGAGTGGAACACTATTCCCGCCTCCCCATCAAGCACTCATGGAAATGACTGAAAAATGAAGCAACAGATCCAAGCCACAGTACAGACCATCGATTCTTGGCTGACTTCTGTCTGGAAGAACTCCCGCTCAGCTCCTCTGCTGCCATTGTACTCTACTTGTTTTCCCAGTCATATCAGCCAAATGTATGGTGCAGTCTCCTGAGGTTCCGCTATGGGAGCTGGCTGCTATTCTGGTTGAATGGGTAGTGATGCCCTGATATTGTCCTCTGAGAGGACATGGGTTTTACAGTAGTGGTTGTCCACCTAACCTCTCTGAGGAAAGGAAATTAACTTCTTTCTAGACAGTCATGATGATTTTCTGTTGTCATTGTACTACTCTCATGGTCCTTGATTTATCAGAGGATTTCTTTCTATCTCCCATTGGCCTACCTTGAGCTTCTCTGCCTTCCAGTTGCCTGTTATTTCTTGTTTTACAATTGTGTTAAATGAGCTTGTACTTTGTATGTGTCCAATATGAATCTATTATGACAGTATTAATTGTGTTGCTTGTCCTGTTAGTAACCCAAATATCTATTACTTACTTGGATCTTTATATCTACATCTGTGATGCTTTTGCTCTAATGCCCCATGTTGCAGTTCAATGACCCTCTGAAAGGAAAAAATTAGAACTGGAAATGACTCACAGACTGGACACTGTTATGTTTGTCTCCTTCCTGCCGTCTTTATTTCATCATGAAATATGGAAATAAAAACAAAATGTGAAAACGTGGCATAGGGAAAAACTCTTTGAAATATCTGCTGGGTAAAAATAGTAACAATAACAACAATAAAAATGTTTTCCCAGTGACTTGAGCTTTGAAAAACTAATAGGTATTGCTGAATATTTTTCATCTCATTGATCAAAGCATCTACCTCCAAGAATAACAAAGATGATTTGAACTCAGAAAATGAATGGAGAAAATTCATTCTGACCCACTCCACTCCATTTATTCCATAAACACTTTTGGGGGGATTGTCTATGTACCAAGAACTGTGGTTAGAGAACTTTTAGAAGACACTGTTGTGAATTAGATCATATACCTGTTTGGAATCACAACAACACTGAGATACGGCAGAGATTATTATCCTTCTTGAAGAGATGAGGAAATGGAAGCACAGAAAATGGAAATGACTTGATTAAAGCTGGCCATCTATTTTCTGTCAACACAGAGCTAGAGTTCTGAGATTCTGAATTTGTATCTAGTTGTTCTTCAGAAGCACAGATACAAGTCCGTAAAGTAAAGTAACTTTTGAAGATCAGTCTCTTCCAAAACTATTTTTATTCAATTATGCTAAAACCAGCTGTTTATTCACTGTGAGTTCATTTCTCCTTAGAAGAACACCAGCCAAAAGCTCTGATTTGAGGAGCTTGAGTCCAGTCTTACCTTCAGTCATTCTAGACCAGTTGACTGTACTTTTTTTGTTTTTAACTCAGGAGAAAATAGAATTCCTTTCAGCATAATTGTCTTTTTCTTCAAGGCATTCCTATGTGACTTTAGTAAGTATTCATTGAGTAGGTGCTATATGTAGAGTTTTGTAGTCCTATTCACTCAGATGCCCATTCCTTGGGGCTTTTAGGCTGGAAAGACCTAAGGAGAGAATTAAGTTATCAGATATGGTGATCTGAGGTGTTTCTAAGACATAAACTACTACTGAGGTATGGCCTCAAGGGGAGAAAAGTTGACCTACTCTTTTTCCTATACTGTGTGAAACCGTGTTTTGATCCATTCCAGTAACTATTTGTGTGAGCACAAAATGAACTGAACTTTTGTTATGTAGAAATAATTATTTGAATATAAGATAAAGAAATAATTTTTTTGCTTCATTTTTCTTCCTCCCCTCCTTGTTCCCTTTTTCTATCTCATTTTTCCCAAGAAATACTAAGTTTAGAACCAACAAAGGAAGAGAGATATTGTATGAATAAAACATGACTTTTGCCTTAAGGAGATAGATATATGTTCCAGTGTAATGCAATGTGTTTTTCAATAATGAAGCTATACGTAAATAATCCAACCGCCTAGCTACTGGGGTTAGCCAGAGGAAGCTTTAGACTGTGGGTGAAACCTAAGTAGGGTCTTAGAGAATTGAATAAAAGTCTGACAGATGGATGATTTGTGCTTATAAATTAAAAACTCGATGTACTTCAAGAAATAAGAGTTAGAAGTCGCACAGACTATTTTTCTGGTTACAATAAAGATTAGTCGTGAGGGAAAAGAAAACTTAGATTGAGAATTAGAAAATGTTCGAGAAGCCTGACTCCAACTCTTAAAATGTGGCCTTTAAGAAATTGGCCAGTGACTCTGAGGCACTACCCATTTCTACTAGACCATTTCCTGCTTGTAGGTGATCTGAGGGTTCTGGTGGGAGGTCTTTAGAACTGATGCCTCACAGATTCTCTCCCCCAAATATAGTCTTTTCTAGCTCTTATGGGGCCCCCAACAACTCAAAACTGAAATTGTTAGTTAAACCACAGCTTTAACTACTCAGCCCCCCAAGTCTTCAGTCATACTTGTCAATTACCCCTACGCCTACACAGAACCTGCCCTTTTTGCCTGGGTGATGCCAGTAAACCCACCTCTGACTAGGATCAGACCATATAGGAGGCTTAAAGCCCTATGGGATTTTCAGAATGTTTAACAGGGTGTCAAAACATCTATGGGGGACGGCCCCTAGAGATCCTGTGCCAACTGACTTCTACCCACCCTCATGCGTCACATATATATGGCAGCTTTATTCTGAAGTTCACTGGCAGTAAACTCTTATGAATAAATATACAACTTAAAAGAATGATCAATTAATTCATTTCTGGAGACGTTTCATTTTTAGGAGGAAAAAGCCTACTGACAAAACTAAACTTCCGGGGGATCAATCCAGATTTAGTTCAATTTCCAAACCTTCTATTCCAACGTGTGTGTTCATTGTATGAGACAATTAATAGTCAGACTAATACCCTAAAAAAAATTGATTGTTGGCTGTTTTGTACTTCTGAATCCCAGAAATATTAGAGCAATAAAATTTTAAAGAAGATTTAATGGTAGATTAACTATAGAATTAACTTGGAAGTTCTCTGTGTGCTTGGGTGAATTGATTTCTTTATGTATTTCTTAATGTATTCTTATATATTTTTTTAAAAAAGTTTTAGAAGCACTGTTTTTTTCTGAGACAAAAAGAAAATGTGTTCAATTAGAAACTGCACAGAAATGATACTTCATACATCATATGCATGTAATAGCTTTTATTTCTTTGTTTCACATCTTATTTCCAAATGAACATAAAGAAAATAGGTGCAAAAATAAATGCTTTGGCTCAGCTACAAATTCTATCTGCATTTAAATACAGTTGCAAATCAATTACTTGTGGAACTTTTTTAAAATTACACTCCTCTCTCCACTATCAGCCATTTTTATTCACCAAGTCTGGGATGATGTCTGAAAATATTGAGAGATGTTTTCAAAGTGATTCTGATGCTTTTCCATTTTGAGAACTATCAGTTTAGATTATTTTGTAGCCCTTGCATTCCCCATTTTACCTTGTCCCAGTTTGCTGCTTAATATTCATTGCGGGGACTTCCCTGGTGATCCAATGGCTAAGACTCTGCACTCTCAGGGCTTGGGGCCAGGGTTTGATCCCTGACCGGGGAACTGGATTCTGCGTGCTAGGAGTTCACACACTGCAACTAAAAGACCCCATGTGCTACAGCTGGGACCTAGCACAGCCAAATAAATGAATAAATATCTTTAAAATATATGTATGTATTGACTAACTTTGCTCTTGATTATTTCACATCTCCTTATTTCAAGATGAACACAAAGAATTTGGAAGCAATGCCTGGTGGTACCTAGACATCCAGTAGATCCTAGTCAGCTGGTTAGAATATAGCATTGAGTCCTGTAGAGGAAAGAGAGGTCTGAGGAGGAGAAAGTGGAGAAACTTGAGTACCCAGAGAGCCAAGTGGGAGGCGGAGAGACTGGCTACCTGATGGGGATGTAGGAGCAGAGTCAGCGTGTGTGGGCCTGCTCAGTCATGTCCAACTCTTCGTGACCCCATTGACTGTAGCCTTTCAGGCTCCTCTGTCCATGGAATTTTTCCAGGCAAAATTACTGGCATGGGTTGCCATTTCCTCCTCCAGGGGATCTTCCTGACCCAGAGATCGAACTCGAGTCTCATGCATCTCCTGCATTGGCAGGTGGGTTCTTTACCACTGAGCCACCTGGGAAGCCAGGAGCTGAGTCAGGGCGTTGATATAAGGCTGAGGAGAGCCAGTTCTTATCTAGCTCCTCCTGTTCACAGGAATGATGCAGAGGACTGTGATTCAAGGGTGGAGCTCTTGATCTTTTGCTTAGCTGGATTCTTGGTTTCAGAGAGGAGTTGATCATCTCACTGGGACCTGCTAGAATGGATTCAAGCTATAAAAGGGATTGACAGTCTCCATTCAAATGGTTCCACAAAGCTTTAACTCTCAATGGAATGTTGAATTGCAATCTCTCCATTTTTATCATATACATACAACTGAGAACATTACTGTGAACCAGGAAGTAAGCATCTACCATTAGTGGAAAACTGTCCAAAGAAGTGAATTGTAAAGGACAGGACTCTTGAACGCAAATATTTTGGTCCTATACCGGCACTCTTTTCTACTTCTGACTTAAGCTTCTGACTTCAGTGTGCTGTAACCCATGGATTTGAAATCTGGTGTCCTCTCAGTTTTTTGCTTTCCAAACTTGGAGGAATTTCCCCAGCGTCCCAGAACCCCTTGAGTTTCACTCCCCACTTGAGTTGTAGCTTTCCAGGAGTTCTGTTGCTTCCTCTTCTTTCTTCCCCGTTTTTACAAAAACTGCTGCACAATGACTCTTTCTTGCCTTTTATGAAACCACATAAAGTCATAACAAGCCGATGATAATTCTCCAGCAGGTATATTAGCATTTTATCCTTTCTGTGTGTCTTGGGAAAGGGTGTATGAAATTTGTCTCAAATTTACTTTATTTCTAATGGAGATATGTGATTGCTGTTCATTTTTTTCATTTTTCTTTATCTTGGTACTACAAAGGTAATTAGCTCCTGAACCTTAATGACGCATTTGATGGATGAGGCTGAAATGAGATGATTTTCAGAAATGGTATTTCTCTCTTAAGAACAAAATGAATTCTCTTCAGAGAAGAACAATTGACATGATTGTGAAACAGAATGTGATTTCTGCCTTAAAACTACTTGAAGTGAATTGAAGTGACAGTTGCTCAGGTGTGTCTGACTCTTTGGACCCCACAGACTGTAGCCTGCCAGACTCCTTTGTCCATGGAACTCTCCAGGCAAAAATACTGGAGTGGGTTGCTATTCCCTTCTTCAGGGGAACTTCCCAACCCAGGGATTGAACCTGGGTCTCTTGCATTGCAGGCAGATTCTTTACCACCTGAGCTACCAAAGGACCCATAAAACTACTTGAAGCACTAAAATTTCTACTAATCTGGAATAAAAGTTAATTTTAGTAGATTCACTGTGTATAAAAAAGGATGCACTCATCATGAGCAGCATTTTTAAGCAACAAATAGCATTAAGGGTTGTTTCAAATGTAAAACACAACCTCAAAAATCAAAGGAAAATTGAAATTTTCCAAAGTTTACCAGAATGTCCATATATACAAATTTACAGTTCCAGTTCAGTCGCTCAGTCGTGTCCGACTCTTTGCAACCCCTTGAATCACAGCACGCCAGGCCTCCCTGTCCATCACCAACTCCCGGGGTTCACCCAGACTCACGTCCATTGAGCCGGTGATGCCATCCAGCCATCTTATCCTCGGTCGTCCCCTTCTCTTCCTGCCCCCAATCCCTCCCAGCATCAGGGTCTTTTCCAATGAGTCAACTCTTCGCATAAGGTGGCTAAAGTACTGGAGCTTCAGTTTCAGCATCATTCCTTCCAAAGAAATCCCAGGGTTGATCTCCTTCAGAATGGACTGGTTGGATCTCCCTGCAGTCCAAGGGACTCTCAAGAGTCTTCTCCAACACCACAGTTCAAAAACATCCATACATGACCACAGGAAAAACCATAGCCTTGACTAGACGGACCTTAGACGGCAAAGTAATGTCTCTGCTTTTGAATATACTATCTAGGTTGGTCATAACTTTTCTTCCAAGGAGTAAGCGCCTTTTAATTTCATGGCTGCAGTCACCATCTGCAGTGATTTTGGAGCCCAAAAAAACAAAGTCTGACACTGTTTCTACTGTTTCCCCATCTATTTCCCATGAAGTGATGGGGCCAGATGCCATGATCTTCGTTTTCTGAATGTTGAGCTTTAAGCCAACTTTTTCACTCTCCTCTTTCACTTTCAACAAGAGGCTTTTTAGCTCCTCTTCACTTTCTGCCATAAGGGTGGTGTCATCTGCATATCTGAGGTTATTGATATTTCTCCCAGCAATCTTGATTTCAGCTTGTGTTTCTTCCAGTCCAGCGTTTCTCATGATGTACTCTGCATATAAGTCAAATAATCAGGGTGACAATATACAGCCTTGACATACTCCTTTTCCTATTTGAAACCAGTCTGTTGTTCCATGTCCAGTTCTAACTGTTGCTTCCTGACCTGCATACAGATTTCTCAAGAGGCAGGTCAGGTGGTCTGGTATTCCCATCTCTTTCAGAATTTTCCACAGTTTACTGTGATCCACACAGTCAAAGGCTTTGGCATAGTCAATAAAGCAGAAATAGATGTTTTTCTGGAACTCTCTTGCTTTTTTGATGATCCAGCGGATGTTGGCAATTTGATCTCTGGTTCCTCTGCCTTTCTAATACAAATTTACAGGTTCAATTTTCATGCCATTAGCTACTGAGCCTAGTAGAAAAACATATTTAAGTATCAGTTTTCTTTTCCTTTTTAAGTTAATAGACTTTATTTTTAGTATAATTAAAGAGGTTTACAGAAAAATGGAGAGTTGCCATACTGCTCCCTCTTCTCACATGCACTCACATGCAGAATTTCCCTTGTTCTTCACATCTTGCATTGCTGTGGTGGATTTGCTACAACTGGTAAACCCATATTGATATATCACTATTGAAGTGAAGTGAAGTTGCTCAGTCATGTCCAACTCTTTGCAACCCCGTGAACTGTGGCCTACCAGGGTCCTCTATCCATGGGAGTTTCCAGGCAAGAATACTGGAGTGGGTTGCCATTTCCTTTTTCAGGGGAACTTCCTGACTCAGGGATCGAACCTGGGTCTCCCGCAGTGTAGGCAGAATCTTTACCGTCTGAGCCACAAGGGAAGCCCTGTAAACCCATATTGATATATCACTATTAATTAAAGTCAACAGTTCACATTAGGGTTCCCTATTTGTGTTGTCCAGTTCTATGGCTTTTGACGAATGTAGTCCTATATCCACCTAATGGTATTGCATTGAAAGTTCTATCATCTTAAAATTTCCCTGTATTCTGCCTAATCATCCCTCCTTCCTCCCTGAATTCTTGGCAGCTTGGAATTTAGGGAGAATGGGCAACACAGTAGAGACTGTATTTTTACTGTCTCTATAGTTTTGCATTTTTCTCAGATGTCGTGTAGTTGGAATCATATAGTATGTAGTCTTTTCAGACTGGCCTCTTTCACTTAGCAGTATGCACCTAAGATCTTTCCATGACTTAGTAGCTCATTTCCATTTATTTTATGAATGTACCATACCTTAATCTATTCACTTATTGATGGACATCTTGGCTGTTTCTAATATTTGGCACTTATGAGTAAAACTGCTATAAATGTTCATGTGTGGGTTTTTGGGTGGACATAAGTTTTCAACTCATTTGAATAAATACCAAGGGGCACAATTTCTGGATCGTATGGTGAGACTGTTTAGTTTTGCAGGAAATTGCCAAGCTGTATTCCCTTTAGCAATGAATGAGAGTTCTTGTTGCTCCACATCCTAATTGGCATTTGATGTTGGATTTGGATTTTCACCATTTGAATTACCGTGTAGTGGTAGCTCACTGTTGCTTTGATTTGCCATTTTCTAATGACGTGATGCTGAACATATTTCCATATACTTATTTACCATCCATAAATCTCCTTTAGTAAAATGTTTGTTCAGAGCTTCTGCCCATTTTTAAATGGAATCCCAAAATGTTTAGTAATTAATTAATCAAAAAGTTTATTTTCTTATTGAGTTTTAAAAGTTCTTTATAAATTATGGATATAATTCCTTTGCCAGATACTTGTTTTGAAAACATTTTCTTCCCATCTGTGGCTTGTCTATGGAATTTTTTAAAGGATTGTCTTTTTAAAACTAGGTGTGTTACACAAATAAGCAGTTTTCTTGGTTTTCTGGGGGTGTCCGGTTACAATGTTATGAAAGAGGAAGACAGGGAGATTTTATTTTAGTAAGAAAAGTTAAGTTCTCTTAACTATGATATCGTAGTAAAATGAATTATCACAGGACTCAGAGGAACATGTAAATGTCAAATTTCGTAGAATACATTGTAGGGGTAATTGGTGTCCTTTAAGAAGTAAACCCATACTAGTGGGACATGTATGTTCTTGCACAGGCCTGGTGCTCCTGACTTTTTATCCTGAAACTTCTACCTTGCTCTCATTTTATTATTTTCTTTCTCTCTTGATTTATTGCTCACCCCCCATTTACATCTCAGTCTGAACGCCTCATGTTTATTGTCAAATGTGTGGTAGCTTGGGCTTTCTTATCAGATAGGTTGAGCTCAGCTCTCTGATCTGTAAATCACAAGCTATGTGACTTTAGGGAAGTTATTATCTTCTTATAGCCTGTTTCCTTCTGTGCCTGCCCCACAGTTGGTTGAGAAGATTAACTAGTATGTGTAAAACATTTAGCATTGTGCCTGGCTCTGGTGCTCAGTTAATGTGTGTCTCCTCCCCATCCTTTGTATATTTTGCTGGATATTCTCCCTACCTTTATAGCCTATAACTCTTTCTGACTTCCAGTTTTCCTTGCTTGAGGCCGAATATTTCTCCAAATAACATTGAAAGTGGTAACTCCCTTCCTTCCTCCCAAGCAATTCCTTTCTTTTAAGTGTCCTGTGGTCAGCCCCAAGTGGTCTGTTCTGGTCTCTTGGAAAAGCCCCCAGACACAGTTAACTGAGTCTTGGACCTGCAGCTTCCCCTTCTCCTTTAGCTGTTGCTATTTCTACCCTTTTTAGAGGCACTGAATTCATTTATACTAACAAGTGTTTAGTGATGAACTTAGTGATGTACTTAGCATTGTGATATAGTTGAGGGGCTCACAAAAAGGGCAGATAAGGTCTTCCCTTCAGATTGATGATCTACTTGGAGAGACAAGATATGATGGTAAAACAGACCCCAATATTAGACAGGGTGTGTCTAAAGGTTAGGTACAGTCACATGTGAGCTGGTGCTTTTGTAGTATTCACTGGTATGTCGCCCAAGTTTGGGCCCAAACCACTACCCAGGTTTGGGCCCCAGACTCTGCCAAGAGAGATACCTGTTGTCTAAAGGAATCCAGAGAAATGAACACAGGCTTGATAGCGAGGGACAATGAAGAGAGGAGATTTATAGCATGATTGGAGTCAGTAGCTGGGGATCATTGGAGTCTATAGAAACTAGCTGCTCCGAGGAGTGGGAAAGAATCTATTAGACACAGGTTCCTAGAATAGGAGAATCTTCACCTTTTCCTCTCTCCCACTTTGTTCCTACTAATTTACTGTTAGTTTTATGGCTATGGACAAACATTTAGTGAGAACCAAAATTTGCAAGACTTCCATTATGAAATAAAATTACTAAATTTAATGTCAGATTTTTGCCTTAAAAAAATTCAATGCTTATTTTTTAAAAAAATAACCATGCTGGGTGCACAGACTACTTTAGAAATCTTACAGAATGAAAACAATGTGAATGCATAAGACAAATGAGACATTGGGGAAAAAAGTGTGGGGGATACTAGATGAATCCAGGAGTGAACTTAGAACGTAACATTTATGCTGTAAAGTTCACTACCTTTGTTGGAGTTGGGCCTGTCTAGGAACTAACCAGAAAAGTGAACATGATTGTTTACAAAATTTAAAGGATTCCCTAGGGAACAGTCAATCCGTGGTAGGAAAGTAAGAGGAAAGTAACCATTCCTGATACTAGACCATGGAAAGTTTTTTCCCTCAGGGTCTTCATATAAAGATTTAGAATTTAAAAATTTGACTTCAACTTTTGTAAGAATTTCATTGTACGAGGGAAGGAGAATGTTTACTAATCAGAAACCATCATCTTTGATTTCTTTACATCAAAATTATAGTTGCTCTGTGACAACCATACTTAAGGCTGATTAACATTGTTGTATGGCAGAAATCAACACATTATATTCCAATTAAAAAAAATTTAAGAGTAAAATAAAAAATACTTTTATACAAAAAAATTTATAGGGTTTCTTTTCTACTTGAATATACCCAAGACCTCTCCAAAATTTCCTCATGATCAACAAGGGAAGAGGGGGAGGGGGCCTCTGACATTAAGAAAGGAAAGATGAGACATTTTGACATTCAATCCCCCACATTATCCCCTCTCCCTTATCTTCTGCTATGGACAATTTCTTGTGGCTCAGCTGGTAAAGAATCTGCCTGCAATGTGGGAGACCTTGGTTTAATCCCTGGGTTGGGAAGATTCCCTGGAGAAGGGAATGCTACCCACTCCAGTATTCTAGCCTGGAGAATTCCATGGACTGTATAGTCCATGGGATCACAAAGAGTGGAACACAATTGAGTGACTTTCACTTCACTTCATGGGTAATTTTTTCCCCTTAAAATTTGTATGTTGAGGTCCTAATACCCAGCACCTAAGAATGTGACTGCCTTTGGAAACAAGGCTTTAAGGAAGTGACTAAGTTAAAATGATGTCATTAGGGTGGGCCCCAATCTAGTGGGACTGATGTCCTAATAAGAGGAGATTAGAACACACAGGGAGAAGGCGATGGCAACCCCACTCCAGTGTTCTTGCCTGGAGAATCCCAGGGACGGAGGAGCCTGATGGGCTGCAGTCCATGGGGTCCCTAAGAGTTGGGCACGACTGAGCAACTTCACTTTCACTCTTCACTTTCATGCATTGGAGAAGGCACTGGCACCCCACTCCAGTGTTCTTGCCTGGAAAATCCCAGGGATGGAGGAGCCTGGTGGGCTGCCGTCTATGGGGTTGCACAGAGTCGGACACGACTGAAGCGGCTTAGCAGTAGCAGCAGAACACACAGAGAGTGCGATCCCTTGTACACACAGAGAGCAACCATAAGAGGACACAGCAGGAAGGCAGCCAAACCTGCCAAAGCCTTGACCTTGGACTCTGAGCCTCTACAACTCTGAAGAAACAAATTTCTGTTGTGAAATCCATCCAGTATGTGATACCCTTTTATGGCATGTGTGTGTAGTTACTTCAGTCATGTCTGACTTTTTGCAATTCCATGAAACATAACCCATCAGGCTCCTCTGTCCATGGAATGCTCCAGGCTAGAATACTGGGGTAGGTAGCCTTTCCCTTCCCAGAGGATCTTTCTGACCCCAGGGATCAAACCTGTTTCTCTAGCGTCTCCTGCACTGGCAGGCAGGTTCTTTACCACTAGCGCCACCTGGGAAGCCCTAATAAATGACATACCTTCTAATTGGTCTTATATGCCACTGCAAGATTCTCTTGGCTTAAATTTACTTTGATCATGTCAGTATTCTTTTGAAAAACTGAAGTTTAAACTTTATATTCTTGTATTCATGATTTTCAAAAATCTGATCCCAATCTGCCTTTCCCCACTTAATCTACACTACACAAACCTCCTCTAGTGAAACAGCTCCATGTCATCTCCCAGGTGTGTTTTGTATTTTATGCATTTGTATCTTTCCTTGTTCTATGTGGAATATTGAAATTTCCATCCTTTGAGATCTTACCCATCCCTCAGTATCCATCATCTCAACTTCCCACTCATCTACAAAGCCTTTGATTATCTCATCTATTAAAAGTATTTTTTCCTCTTCTGAGTTCTTACAACATTTTGTCATTATTTATTCACAAGTCTTATTCCTCCTGTTTGAGGGTAAGATCCTGAAAAGTTCAAGTCACATTTTCACACCTATATGTAAAGTTCCTAGCACAACTTCCAAAGAGAAGGTGATTCATTCGTTTAGTCATTCATACATTGCTCTTAGCCACGTGTTATATTAGTCTGTAGAGGATACAACAGAGAACAAAGCAAATGTGGTCTTTGCCCCAAGGGACTTACCTCCCATTGGAGATACAGATAAATGAGTAATCAAGTAGGTTAGAGGTTTACCTTGATAGAGAATAACGTCATGACTTATTTCAGATAGTGTGGTTTGGGAGGGCCTGCTAAGGAGGTGCCATTGAAGCTAAGACATGTAGGGAAGAAACCAGCCCCAAGAAGCAGGTTAAGCAAGGAATGAATTTTGTGCTCCAACTAACATGCTTAGAGCACAGTGAACAAGAGGGAGCATGGCTGGAGGGTGAGGGTAGAGAGGAAGTGACCACTAGGTCCTGCAATGCCTTGGGAAGGGGTTGGGTTTTCTTAGGAAGCCTTCAAAGAATTTTAATCAGGGAGGTGTCATGACATGCTTTAAAAATCTCTCTGCTATTCAAAGAATGAATTGTAAGAGTGAAACTGTGGAGACATATTAGGAGACTACTGTGGTATCCGGGTTAGAAGTGGTGGGTTGCAAACTGGAGTGGCAGCGGAGAAAGAAGTGGATGAGGTATAACATTTTGGAGGTGGCCTTACAGATGGATAGGATGTGGGGAAACTGAAGAAGGATTACTCCAAGATTTCAGTTTCTATTAACAATGTTTTTCTTTATTTAATTGTAAAATAGAACCTAATCATTAAATATAGTCTTACACAATATACACACATTATAGGAAGATAAAAGCTCCCAACTTTGTTAAATTCTGCTTCCCTAATAGCTCATTTGGTAAAGAATCTGCCTGCAATGCAGAAGACCCTGGTTCGATTCCTGGGTCAGGAAGATCCACTGGAGAAGGGAAAGGCTATCTACTCCAGTATTCTTGGGCTTCCCTTGTGGCTCAGCTGGTAAAGAATCTGCCTACAATGTGAGAGACCTAGGTTGGGAAGATCCCTCGGAGAAGGGGAAGGCTACCAAATCCAGTATTCTGTCCTGGAGAATTTCATGGACTATCCATGGGGTTACAAAGAGTCAGACATGACTGAGCAACTTTCACTTGTTAAATTCTACTTGTCAAGGACAATATCTTTAATAGTTGAATATATGATTACACACACACACACACACACACATTTTTAATGCTTGTGGTTATATGTGTGGTAAAAAAGGGAAAAGAATGTCATTCAAAGCAAAAACCAGCTACAGCCACCTCTAACCTCCTTGGCATTGCAGAAGTCTATCTTAGGTAAACAGTATCTTACTTAGAAAAATTACCTTGGAGGCCTTTTTGGGGAGTGTCCTGGGGAGAGAGGGGAAAACAAAGGGAAAGGTGAATTACTCTGAAAAACCAAGTGAGGGGATAGCCTGATATGTGGGTAGCCTGGGAGAGAGGGGACACAGTGGAGGGGCTATCCAGTAGGGGGCTGAGGAAATCCTTCGTATGTAGTGGATATGATCAAGGGACTTTGGAACAGAAGTGACTCATTTCTACATGGTTCCCAGCTTTGCTGGGCTCCCTCCTAAATTGTCATTAAACTTCTGTTACACATGACAATTTCTAGTGGTGATTTAGCTTAAAGCTAAATAAAAATAGGAAGTTAGTATTTAGCACGAGCAAGCCAGTCTTGACTGATTGCCACAGGTGGTGAGAGTCAGGTAGTTGAAAGTAAGGAGAATCAGGCTGCAGAATAGTTAGAAAATAGATATTATTTCTTATCTCTGTTCTATGGATGAAAAATTCCCTCAGTTTGAAGCCTAGGTACTTGTGCCATTTTACTTGAGTAGTTAAAAAAGAATTTTATCCCTAAGCGTGGGTAGCAGAATCTGATTGTGTATATGTGTGTGTGTGTGTGTGTGTGTGTAACATATGAACTGTGTTCAGCATAGATCCAGGTATCCGGCTATAGTTCTTTCATTATTTACAATGCATCAGCATCCCTGGCAAAATATGACAAAACCAGCAGCAGGCAAGAAATCTTTGCGTTTTCAGGGTCTTGGATGGCCCCATAAATAAGAGTTGGCAGCATTGTTAGGTGACTTTTAAATTTAGGTTTTTCACCTATAAGTTGAAGTTTTTCAATTTCAGCATTTAATTATTCTGTATTTAAAAGGTCACTAGAAACCAAGAGTTTTTTTTTTTTAATAGTGTTGAAACTGGAAAAAAAAGTTTAATCAATTTCCATTCAAACCAAGCTCCCTTCTTGTATTTTTTTTTTTTCCTTTGGGGAGGTTATGGGGTACATAGAGGTTGTGGGGAACAAGGCAGTTATTGTTTTTGTGAAACTTTTTGGTTTTGACTCTGACCTTTATCTTATAATAGAAGGTAGGGTGTTCTGTATTAAATGGAAGAAACCTGTGGTGAGGGAACAAAGAAACCGTAATAGGGGAAGCTTAGATATGACCTAACAGAGAGCCCATATTGTTAGGGAGAATCATTTAGTAGCAGTAGATAAGTTCTAAGTAGGACAATGGGGTGACCTGTAGCTGAATTCCAAAGATCAGTAGTTCAAGGACATTTCATAGGCTTGAGAAATCTATTTGTCTTGCCAGTATTGATCAGTACCACCCTCTTTCCCCCTAGCTATATTCATAACTCTTTTTAAAATTTTTAAAATTAGTTTATTTATTTTAATTGGAGGCTAATTGCTTTACAATATTGTGGGTTTTGCCATGCATTTACATGAATCAGCTCTTCTTGATTCTCATTATGTTTAGGAAAACACTGGCATATTCAGATGCCTTCAGAAAAACAACCTTCAGGGTTACTCAAATCCACCCACAGCTACATCCTTCCAAACATGCTTATTTCCATAGACCTATATCTTTAGAAGATGGGAGGAAGGAAGAGATGTGAAAGGTTTTAGATCCAGTTCACTCTTTAATATTTCCCAGATTTATAATATGCATAAATGATAAAAGTGAGGTTTTCTTCTAGGTTCTGTTGTCAATCTTGGGAAATTTCTAAAGAATCTAGGTGTTTTTTGTAACAAAGAACCCCAGGGCATTGTCAGGACTAAACGACTTTAAATCTTTTGCATGTTAATAACTTAATAAATGATTTTGCTTTCAACTTTTGTTGTTTTAGGTTATATACTTGCTTGCTAATACAATGTGATTATTTCAGCTTTTTTTTTTTTTTGCTTTTTTTTTCATGAGATTCTTATTTTGTTTGCAGTTAGATTTGTCACTTTCTAGGGTACTCCACAGAAAGCATAGTTGCCTTGGGACAGCAAATGCTTCATGAAAGTAATGATCTGGCAGCTTGTTAGAAGGGAAAACCAAATAACCAAATGAATAGTCTGTTTTTCCCTTTCCTTTAGACTCAATCAAAAGAATCCACAGTAAGGCTTCAGAAGGTGCTACCCCTAATCCCAGCTGGGGAATTCCTTGGTTCTTTCCAACAATTATGGTTTACCAAGAACTGCCCTTACTTTGTGCTGTAATCACAGCATCTATAACACCATGCTTGCTCAAGAAGTTGCCTGCTTTTTGGCGTGAATGCCTACCAAGTTTAGGCAAGAGCAACACAGAAGCAGAGAACTCTTTTAGGACAAGGATAGTGTCTTATTCATCTGTTCATGAACAATGCCTGGGACAATGTAAAGTGTTAAGTGTTAATTGCCCGGTCATGTCTAACTCTGCAACCTCATGGACTATAGCCCACCAGGCTCCTCTATCCATTGAATTCTCTAGGCAAGGATACAGAAATGGATAGCCATTCCCTTCTCCAGAGGATCTTCCCAACCCAGGGATTGAACCTGGGTCTCCTGCATTGTAGGCAGATTCTTTACCATTGAGCCAACAGGGAAGCCCAAAGGGACACTTTACCAAGGGTGTCGAGGAAGATCACTTTGGAACTGATCTCAAAATGGTGCTGCTCTCTGCATCCTGGCCGCATGTTGGGAAACATGTTCCTGGTTCTTTGGTAAAGAACTCTGTGAATTAAAATACCAGGCTTTCTTTGGGGATTGACTCTGAGCTGCTGGGATAATAAATTGTTAATGACAGGAATTCGGAAGTAGAAGTCACAGTGGCGAGATTTGCAGCTGCCAATGGCTGGTCTCTTAGTTCTGGTGGGAGCAAGGACCCACTGGCAAGTGGTCAATGTGTTCTGAGCAGAGTAACGATCATAAGGTTAGAGGCTGCTGTGAGAAAGGTTGGCATCTATTCAGCGCAACAGGAAACCCTGGGATACCAGGGAAAGGTAAGAGTTGGGAGTTTGGAGCCCATACCAACAAAATTCAGGGATCGAGGAGGTCAAAGACACTCAAACTGCTGTCCATCGTGGGCAGATGAGGGCCTGGAGTAGAACAGGGTAGTCACAATACTCATAGATTCATTGAGTCAAACAGTTGATTTGATGAACAGACAGAGATGGCAGCTGGCTGTCTTAACAAGTCCATGATTCCATCGTTTTAGTGAGAGCAGATGATTTATGAGTTCCCAAGAGAAAATTGTGCTGTTCAGAGAGATGCCATTTTCCCATGAGGGAGGGGTGTTTGAGCAAGTGTGTTCTCTATATGAAAGGCCTCTGGAGATTAGATCAGATGTGCAGCTGGGGTTTGCGTAGGGGCAGCCCACAGGTGAGAGGCACCTCATTAGGTTTGTGTCTGAGTGGGCTGAGCAAGTGGGGAGGTTGCGAGGAGCCCCACAGGCTTCAGAAGGTTGTCAGTTCCAGTCCTGTGTGAGTGGTTGGCTGGCTGCCCACCTGCTGCTGTGTCTCTAGCGCAGCTCCACGCAGACACTTTGAAAGTGTTCTCACATGTAGATCCTGTTTATGTAAGAAGTTAGATCAAACACCCCCACAGTGCTTTAAGTACACACTGGAAGGGTATCCTCTTACCCCTGCCGTGACTCAATACACAGAGCAGAAATGCTGCTCTGTTCTCTAGACTCTGAATTTCTAAAGTAGAATCACTTGAGAATCACAGAAAACCATCTCCCTCTCAGTAATTGCTGTCCTGGCCAGCTAACCTCCCTGGCTTGCACTGCTGCAGGGCTGGGGGTTATTGATTAAAGGAAAAAAAACAAACAATTTTTAAAAAGATTTTTTTGATGGACTATTTTTAAAATCTTTATTTAATTAGTTACAATATTGCTTCCATTGTTTATGTTCTGATTTTTTGTTCGTTTTTGGCTGCCAGGCATGTGAGATCTTAGCTCTGTGATCAGGAATTGAACTCGCACCCCCTGCATTGAAAGGTGAAGTCTTAACCATTGGACCTCCAGGGAAATCCCAGAAAAACCAAAATTAATATAAATGAATCACTTTTTCATGTTCACTTTCTTCCATTCTGAAGCTCTCCTTCCTCTCTTTAGTATTTTCCTATCATCTTTCTCTTCAGTTAATTGGAATGAATTGCTCAACAAACTTGTTAGTCAAACATGAGACATCTTTTTGCTCTTTAACTATTTGTTTGAACTGCTACACATTTTCTCAGCAAGGAAGCCAAAACTTCTCTTGAGATTCTCCTACTTAAATTGCCTAGAACTTCAGGGTTAACACTATATAAAAGTAGAACTGGGGTCTGGTCAGTTCCATGCTTACCACCACTGGGGACTGCAGAAGATCAGTCTTGCACCTTTCGCCAGCAGGGCTTGTCCACAGCAGCGGCGGTACCCTTGGTGGCTCTGACACCTCCATTTTATGCAGCGGTTCTTCATCTGCACTTGGCCTCTGTTGGATGTGGCTCTAACAGAAAGTTCTTTTGGTTCACACACACAGACAACTAGGGGCAGAAACTGACCAACACTGAGAGGTTTAGTTGGGTTCTAATAACTACAGTGAAAGAAAGTGAAGTCATTCAGTTGTGTCTGACTCTTTGTGACCCCATGGACTGTAGCCTATCAGGCTCCTCCTCCATCCATGGAATTTTCCAGGCAGGAGTACTGGAGTGGGTTGCTATTTCCTTCTCCAACTGCAGTGAAAAGAGAGTCAATACTCTCCACCTTTTCTGGTGACCATTATCACCCAAATGGTAGCACTCTTTTAAAGCCACAGAAAATTCAACATCTCTTTAATACTTTTCTCCTGTGAAAAGAGTGCTTCATTGTGGTGGACAAAATATAATCATTCATAAAAGCACTTTCCTCCTGTTTACATAGGAAGACTTCATTTTCCAGCCTTCTCTGCTTCAAGGTGGAAACTGTGATGAGAAACACACAGAGAATGTGGGCCCATGTGCCCTATTGTCCCCAGATTTTGCCATGAAACATTTCCACGTGCCCTTTCCTTTATTTGCATGGCTGAAAGTAAAGGATTCCAAGATGGTAAAGCCATCTTGAGTAGGGAATAGCCTGAGCGCTGAGTCACTGCTTAGAGCAAAGTCACCTATTGATTGGAAAGTAGTCAGTCTTCACAATCTCTTGGGAGCATGAGAAATATGTCTTTATTTTGTGCAGTCTTGAGATTTGGGGGTCTAATTGTTATCATAGAAGAGTCTATCCTTCTTTACCCAGTACACTCATTACTCAAGGCAATTTGCCACACCCCTAACCCAGACAATGCCATCAGCTTACTTTTGCATAAGCAAGAGGAGCCTTTTATATTTACCCACCCTGAACGGAAAGGTTTGCTTCAGACGGACTTGTTACTGACTCCGCAATGGCACCCCACTCCAGTACTCTTGCCTGGAAAATCCCATGGACGGAGGAGTCTGGTAGGCTGCAGTCCATGGGGTCGTGAAGAGCTGGACATGACTGAGCAACTTCACTTTTACTTTTCACTTTAATGCATTGGAGAAGGAAATGGAACCCATTCCAGTGCTCTTGCCTGGCGAATCCCAGGGACGGGGGAGCCTGGTGGGCTGCCGTCCATGGGGTCGCACAGAGTCGGACACGACTGAAGAGACTGAGCAGCAGACTTTAAAGGGATTGACATTTCTAGGACTACACCTACATCAGTCAGCTTGGCTCAATTATACCATGATAAATGATGACCTCCAAATCCAAGAGGCTCCTATCAATAAAGGTTTATTTCTTGCTCAATTTACACTTCCATCACTGGTCAGTTGAGGCTCTTGCTCCATATCTTCATTGTGAGACCCAGAATGCCGACACAGCCTCTATCTGGGGCATTGCCAGGCTCATGGAAGAGGGAAGTGGTACCCAGTGAACTTCATGCTGGCTCTTAAACTTCTGCTTGTAAGTGACAAGCATGACTTCCGCTTGCATTTGATGGACCAAAGCTTATGTGGTTAAGAATGATGTCATGAAAGGTGACATATAATCCTGCAGGGAAGAATACTACAGAAAGGGGAACTGGAATGTTTGAAAGAATAATAACATCATCTATCAAAATCCTCAAGGTACACCCTTCTTATTTCTGGTCTTGATAGGCATCCTGTTATTTTTTAAAAGGTGTAGGATAGGATGCTAGTGGGAATTTGCTTAACTTAAATTTTTTAAAAATACATCCTTCCCTAGTGTTGAGTCCAGAAAGAGGCTTACTTCTTAAAAGAAAGACAAGAGTATCAACTAAGAAACTCAGTGCTCTTTATTTTTATTGAAGTATAATTGATTCACAGTGTTCTGTTCTGCTGCCCAATGAAGTGTATCAGCTATATGTATATGTATATCTCCTCCCTCTTGGACCTCCCTTCCACCTCCTCTGCATCCCACCCCTCTACCAAAACTGTTCTTGGATCCAAGAATATGGGAGAAAGAAGTCTGTTACATGAACATTCATCCTTGCTGGAGAAGATCCAAGTGTGGACAACAATGAAACTTATATAAAGTAGTATACAAAATGAGGAAAATACAATTAGGTACAAAAGTGAGCATTTCTTTAGAATGTGAAGAGAAATTGTAATTAATTCAGTTAAATTCAGTTCAGTCACTCAGCTGTGTCCGAGTCTTTGCAACCCCATGGACTGCAGCACGCCAGGCTTTCCTGTCCATCACCGACTCCCAGACTTTGCTCAAACTCACGTCCATTGAGTCGGTGATGCCATCCAAACATCTTGTTCTCTGTTGTCCCCTTCTCCTTCTGCCTTCAGTCTTTCCCAGCATTACTCAGTGCTATTTAAATAACATTTTGCAAAGGGATACACAATCTCCTTTGCTCTCTTTTCTGGTTAGCTTCTCTTTGTTAGCCTCATAACAGAATAACTTTCTTGGGCTATATCAGTTTTTTATTGTTGCTGTTACAAGTTATCACAAATTTAGCAGTTTAGCTCCCATTTATTATCTTGTAGTTCTGAAGCACAGAGATCCAGTCGCAGCATCCAAGACGTTGAGTCTCATAGGACTGAGATAAGGCATCAACAAGGGTCTGGAGCTTGGTTCCAGGCTCATTCAGGATTTGGCCAGGTCCAGTTGCATGTTGGCCTGAGGGATGTTTCCATGTTTGCAATTGGTCAGAGTATGTTACTAGTTTCTAGAGGCCACCAATATTCCCTGACTCATGGCCCCCTTCCTTCATCTTCAAAGCCAGCAACCATGTGGGTTGAGTCCTCATGCTTCTAACCCCACTGACCTTCCCCTTCTGCCTCATCTGGCCTCCGCTCACCTCTTCAGCCACACCTCTCTGAATCCTCTGCCTCCACTTCTGCTTTAACAGCTCATGTGATTATGTTGGGCCTACCCAGATAATCCAGGGTCATCTTCCTATTTTAAGCTCAACTGATGTGCTATGCTTCAGTCATGTTGTGACCTTATGGACTGAAGCCCTCCAGGCTCCTCTGTCCACGGGATTCTCCAGGCAAGAATACTGGAGTAGGTGGCTTCCTCCTCCAGGGAAAGCTCAGCTGATGAGTGAACTTAATTCCATCTACAAAATCTCTTCATAGCAGTGCCTAGATTAGAGTTTAATAGCCAGGAGGTGAATCTCAGAGAAGGGTTGGGAACTTCCTTAGAATTGTGCCTACCATGTGAGTTTTAGTTATATCTGTGCACCAGATAATTGGAAACTTTCCCTGCATCCTTTCATCTTGTCCTCAAGTCCAGTAGGTTTGCTGATGTAAAAATCTAGGAGAGAAAGCTATAAACAAGGCAAGTCCTAAGCACAGTGACTTCCCTGACTAGACCTTGAAGTTAGGAACAGAACTTTACACTCTTTTCTACCCAGCACCCTACAACTTGTGCCCAGTAGAGGGTTTATAGGAACTTGCTGTTTCTGCTGCTGTTGCTATTTTTGCTTTGGCTGCTGAAGAATGAAATAGACCTACCTCTACATAAGTTTCAAGCAAATTCAGAGGGCCTGTGATGTATCATGTGAAACACAGTCTTTTAAAATAGCTAAATTTCTAGCTCAGAAAATGGTCCTTCAGGATGGCTCACAACCTTTTCCCACCCATCAGCCTCAGCCTACCATGTAACCTCAGTTTATGGAGTGGGGTGAATGTGCGTACATGTTTGTTTATTAATATGAAACCTGAAAGTGTGATGATTTCTGAAATTAATAACAGAAAACTTAGGTGGATTCTAGCAGAAGACTCTTTTACTCCCCACTTCATAGTCTTCTGTGGCCCCCGTGGAAAGGAAGTTCCATCAACCCTTCCATCCTTTCTGGAAAGTACATGCAAGGGGGTTTCTGTGTTTCTTTCCACCTCTTACTTGCTTGTCTCCAAGGGAGAAGAATAGCTAGTCTTATGGGGAAGAGTCTGATGTCCTCTGGTCTGGGTCCAGTGTCTTAGAGAGTAGAGGAGCGGAGTTTCTGCTTTCTCCTGCACTGACTACAATGTGAGTAGGTAAGAACAGTGTGCTCCTTCCTCTTCCTCCTTCTGTATGAGAGCTGTACCAGGGTCAGCTCTGCCTTAAACTCCTTCTCTTATAAGGACGCCAGTCAATTAGGGCCCACATCAATGACTTGATTTTAACTAAATTACCTCTATTAAGATCCTATCTCCAAATAGAGTCACCTTCTGAGATACTGCGAGGTTAAGCCTTCAATATGTGAATTTGAGGGAGTCACATTCAGCCTTTAACATCTATGTATGTTTTATGGTTTCACTACCAAAATATAGGTCCTTTGGTATAAGGTATCTATTCTGTTAGATGCTGTGTCCAAAGCACTTAGACTTGTGACTGGACTGTAGTTAGTGTATGCATGGTCAGTTGCTTAGTCATGTCCAACTCTTGAGACCCCATGGACTGTAGCCCATTAGCTCCTCTGCCCATGGGATTTTCCCAGGCAAGAATGCTGGAGTGTGTTGCCTTCTCCAGGGAATCTTCCCGACCCAGGGATCAAACTCATGTCTTCTGCCTTGGCAGGTAGATTCTTTACCATTGCACCACCTGGGAAGCCTATGGAGTTAGTTCTCTGTGTGTAAACATTTGCTCAATAAATGGAGAAATTTGAATAGGTTAGATATCTGTAGAATTAAGACAGCTTGACTATCTACAGGATTTGATGGTTGATAACATCATTTCATGGGAAATAGATGGGGAAACAGTGGAAACAGTGGCAGACTTTATTTTTGAGGGCTCCAAAATCACTGCAGATGGTGACTGCAGCCATGAAATTAAAACATGCTTACTCCTTGGAAGGAAAGTTATGACCAACCTAGATAGTATATTCAAAAGCAGAGATATTACTTTGCCAACAAAGGTCCATCTAGTCAAGGTTATGGTTTTTCCAGTGGTCATGTATGGATGTGAAGTTGGACTGTGAAGAAAGCTGAGCACTGAAGAATTGGTGTTTTTGAACTGTGGTGTTGGAGAAGACTCTTGAGAGTCCCTTGGACTGCAAGGAGATCCACCCAGTCCATTCTAAAGGAGATCAACCCTGGGTGTTCATTGGAATGACTGATGCTAAAGCTGAAACTCCAATACTTTGGCCACCTCATGCAAAGAGTTGACTAATTGGAAAAGACCCTGATGCTGGGAGGGATTGGGGGGAGGAGGAGAAGGGGATGACAGAGGATGAGATGGCTGGATGGCATCACTGACTCGATGGATGTGAGTCTGAGTGAACTCCGGGAGTTGGTAGGGGACAGGGAGGCCTGGCGTGCTGTGATTCATGGGGTTGCAAAGAGTTGGACATGACTGAGTGAGTGAACTGAATTGAATATGTGAAGAGCAAGGCAGGAAAATCTTAGATGATTTCTAACTTAGATGATTTAATGACTAGTGGTGCTTCTCAATGCAATAGGAAACACAAGAAAAGGATTGGGGTTTGGGGGAAAATTTTTGCACATGCTGAGTTAGAGATAATTTGGAATATATTCAAGTGGAAATGTTAAGGAGACTTTGTATGGCATGTGGAAAATGCAGTGGAGAGATCTTGGTTAAAAATATAGATTTGAGGATCATCATTTCATAGTAAGTACTAAAATCAAGATGGCAAATGAGATGATCCATGGTAAAGAAGCTGCCTGCAATGCAGGAGACCCGGGTTAATTGTGAAGATCCCCTGAAAAAGGGAATGGCTATCCACTTCAGTATTCTTGCCTATAAAATCCCACAGACAGAGAAGCCTGTAGCTAGAGAAGCCTGGCTACAGTCTGTGGAGTTGGAAAGAGTTGAACACGACTGAGCAACTAACATTTTCATTCTCAAA
Source organism: Aepyceros melampus (assembly GCA_006408695.1). Lineage (NCBI taxonomy): Eukaryota > Metazoa > Chordata > Mammalia > Artiodactyla > Bovidae > Aepyceros > Aepyceros melampus. The sequence continues at coordinate 322,462 of SJXQ01006563.1, forward strand.
AAGAACATAGGTAGAAAGAGACCTAGGACAAAAGCAAGGAAAAAAATTAAAGTTTTAGGGTTGAGTAGAGGAAGCAAAGTTTGAGAACAGAAAGAAGACAGCAGAAACAGCATATCACAGATCTGAGGAGGAAAAAATATTGAAAGTAATGGTCACCTATGTCAATGGATAAGAAGTATTTCCCAAAGTCTATTCCAAGGAATAATCCTCCCATGAAATACTATTTGGAAAAAGATTCTGTGGGCAACTAAGTGAGAGAAATGCTGAGGTCTACTTATTTCTCTTGCAGAATCACACAATTTAGCATATTAATGTCTTTGATGTTAAGAAAGCTATGCATTTTAATTTCTAATGTAATGTTTCCAAAGCTTATTTGACCTTAAATCTCTCCCTGTTTTTCTTACATAACTAGTCTGAATAATAGCACAAAGAACTAGAACCCAAGGAATTCTCTTTGAGAAACAATGTGATAGCATAATGAATTAGATAAGCATTGAAAATAGCTCTTTACATTTGACAATTAAGAGGTTTTGTTGGTATTGCTAGAGTGGATTTCTATTGAGTGATGAGACCTGAAGGAAAAAAATTATACAGGAGCCATAATCTGCTCCTTCTATAAGCTTGACCTCAAAGAGGAGGATAAGAATTAGGGCAGTGTCTTGCGTGGATGCTGTGTGGTTGTGGTGGTGGTGAAGTTGCTAAGTTGTATCTAACTCTTGCGACTCTGTGGACTGTAACCTGCCAGGCTCATCTGTCCATGGGATTCTCCAGGCAAGAATACTGGAGTGGGTTGCCATTTCCTTCTTTCTGTGTGGATGCTGTGTAATATTAGGTGAATACATTTAGGAGAGAAGGAAATGGCCAAGTTTATAGATAATAGAGACCTTGAGAAAGGGTAGCAAAAGAAACTGAATCATCAGCAGAACCATATCTATAAGGAACTAGGGGGAAACTTAGATAAGGAAAAAGTTCTCTCATGTCCTAAAGACTGGAGGAAAGAAAAGGAGAGGCAATTGTCCATGCAAGATATGAGGCTGAAAAAGTCCATGATAATCTCAGTTCCTCAGACAAGAACACGTCTCAGAGTTTATCTTTGGTGCTGAAACAAAAAGGTGCTCTCCTCCAAATCCCCCTTCCCAAAGAGCTCATATCTGATCTTGTTCATGTGAAAATCCTTTCCAAATGTTATTATCGCTATGGTCAGAGAGTTACTTCTATTTTGAAGTCATAGGTAGGCATGATTTTCCTGAGCCTTTTAATCATTTAGTTTCCTTTAGGTCTCTGCCTCTGTGCAGAAACTTGTCCTATGCATTTCAGTCATGTCCAACTCTTTACAACACCATAGATATCTATACTTTGACTTTTTCCTTCCCAGTATTTTTTAATTTTTCTTAGTTTTAAGCTGCTAAAGGTCTAAAGTACCATCCTATTCTTCTTCTCCAACTATCAGTCACCATCTACAAGCCTGAAAGCCATCTCGCTTCTTTCCATGTACTCAACAAATATTTATTTTGGCCACATACTATGCACCAACTACTGTTACAAGCACTGAAGATAAAAACTTGGTAAATAAAAATCTTATTGACTTTATAGGACTTCCATTCTAGTGAAGGACTCAGGCAAAGAATAAATAAAGATTAAATTAGTTACAAACTTGCAACCATTACCTTGCTGACAAAGATCCATATAGTTAAAGCTATGGTTTTTCCAGTAGTCATGTTTGAATGTGAGAGTTGAACCACAAGGAAGGCTTAGTACTAAAGAATTAATGCTTTTGAAGACTCTTGAGAATCCCTTGGACTTCAAGGAGATCCAACCAGTCAATCCTAAGGAAATGAATCCTGAATATTCATTGGAAGGACTGATGCTGAAGCTGAAGCTCCAATACTTAGGCCATGTGATGCGAAGAGCTAACTCATTAAAAAAGACCCTGATGCTGGGAAAGATTGAAGGCAGGAGGAGAAGGGGACGACAGAGGATGAGATGGTTGGATGGCATCACTGACTTGATGGACATGAGTTTGAGCAAGCTCTGGGAGATGGTGATGGACAGGGATGCCTAGTGTGCTGCAGTCCATGGGGTTGCAAAGAGTCAGACATGACTGAGCAACCAAATAACAACAAATTGATTTCTTAGTTGGTCACCAGACAAGAGAAAACTTACTTGAAGGAAGGTGTGACTTGATAACTGAACAAAAACTATTAAAAGAGCAAAGATGATAGGCAAGCTGTATCTGAAATACCAGACTAAAGAGTTGAAGGAAGTTTATCAGATCATATGAGAGAGCAAATCTATCAGCATTCACAGTGGAGAGCCCCAACACGCAGCTAACCAAACAACATGTTCAAGACAGTGGGTAGCTTTTAGAGTTGCAATCTTTTGGGTTAATTTTATCACTGTTGTCTGAAAGCAGCCATACTCAATAGTTTTTGTTAAATAACTGCCTAAAGGTCTAAGTCTGTGCATTCTTAAGTTTATCAGTAGCAGCGGAAAGCAGTCATGATGCATACTTGATGATTTGGATTTTCTGTTTAGGTTATTCAACAGGCAGGCAGTTGTCATTATATTGATGGAAGTAGTTCTCTCCCTACTGGATGCAAGAAGCTCTCTCTATTTCAGGAAAACAAGACTATTGGGAAAATAGTCTTGTGTTAGTTATGAAGATGTTGAGTTTCTGGTGTCTATGAAAAGGCCAGTTACTTTAATGCCTCAACCTGGAGTTTAAGAAGGAGATCTGGGTTGGAGACAAAATATCTGGTGTTGTCTTCTCCAACAGAAATGGACAAGATTGCCCAGGAGTGGTGTACTGTGCTTTTTATTATTTAGCGCAATATGCCAGATAGGGAAGCAAGTGAGTCTGAAAGGGTTAACTGGGAGAAACTTGAGAAGGTTATTAGATTGGTGGATCTGGTTAAACAAAAAGCAGGTATAGGGAGGGTAGCTGAGAGAGAGAAATGGAAGAGTAAAAGAGACTGGGGTGATTGATTTTAATCTTTTGAATCTAGAGAAATTCTGAGGGACACAGTTGTAGATGTGTCTGAGGGGTGATTGACAATGAGGAGAGGTCCTGTAGAAAAGGATTGTTAGGGAAGGCACGAAGGAGGGGCAGCACAGAGTAGCTCTAATGGTGGATGCTTAGGAGAGATTAAAGTCCAAAGGGGCTTCAGACACAGGAGGAAGGACACTAAAAGGTGAAGTATAGTGGGGTCCAGTATGGAAGAGACACCTGGTCCCAGATGCCTTCTGGAGAGACCCCTGTAGGTAACGCACTTCAGTTCTTTTAGAGTAAGTCATAGCTTGAGATAGCTTATAGAGACATATATATTTATAAATAAAGATTATTTATATATTTACTTTTGGTTGTGCTGGTTCTTTGTTGCTGCAGCTGGGCTTTCTCTAGTTGAGGCAAGTGAGGGCTACTCTCTAGCTGCAGTGTGCAGGCTGTGTGTTGTGGTGGCTTCTCGTTGCAGAGCATAGGCTGTAGGCGGACGAGTTTCAGTAGCTGTGGCACACAAGGTTTTGTCACTCAGAGGCATGTGGAATCTTCCTGGACCAGGCATCGAACCTGTGTCCCCTGTATTGGCAGGCAAATTTTTATCCTCTGTACCACCAGGAAAAACTAGATTACATTTTTGAGGGAATATTGGTTGTTGAGGGTGTGGCAACTCAGATTTTTGTGAATCTCCATTGCATTGGTTCTGGGGTCAGAGTTGTTGACGTGTAGACTTACACTAGGGCTTCCGGGTAGAGGTCCTTGTTATGAGGAATCTGTAATCCAGGAGTTGTAACCAGTGCAAAGAATCCATGCTGATCATTTGTCCCCTGAATTCCTTCAAATGTAGCATCCATCCTATGGCATTTCTCAGACAGTGTTGGGAGAGAAGCAGGGCTGTATCTAACTTATTTCTGAGTACCCTAAAATCACTGCGGATGTTGATTGCAGCCATGAAATTAAAAGATACTTACTCCTTGGAAGGAAAATTATGACCAACCTAGACAGCATATTCAAAAGCAGAGACATTACTTTGCCGACAAAGGTCTATCTAGGGAAGACTATGGTTTTTCCAATAGTCATGTATGGATGTGAGAGTTGGACTATAAAGAAAGCTGAGCGCTGAAGAATTGATGCTTTTGAACTATGGTGTTGGAGAAGACTCTTGAGAGTCCCTTGGACTGCAAGGAGATCCAACCAGTCCATCCTAAAGATCATCCTGGGTGTTCATTAGAAGGACTGATGTTGAAGCTGAAACTCCAATACTTTGGCCACCTGATGCAGAGAGCTGACTCATTTGAAAAGAATCTGATGCTGGGAGGGATTGGGGGCAGGAGGAGAAGGGGACAACAGAGGATGAGATGGTTGGATGGCATCACCAACACAATGGACGTGGGTTTGAGTGGACTCCGGGAGTTGGTGATAGAGAGTCCTAGCATGCTGTGGTTTATGGGGTCACAAAGAGTTGGACATGACTGAGCAACTGAACTGAACTAGGAAGTGAATGGAGGAACAAAGTTGAGAAGATAGAGAATGGAAGCACTTTGGAGCATTGTATGTTGAGAGAAAAGTTTAAGTAGAGACTGAATGAATATCAGGAACAAGGTCAGAGCCCAGTGTGGGGCCAGAAGTCACTTCCAAATTCACCAAACCAAGGAGATGAAATGAGATTAGTAGGTCACATATATTCCAGAAAAAAGAGAGAATGGTAAGATATGAAGTGGGTAAAAAATGAGATCTAGTTATTAATATTAGGGTAAAAGAAAAAGGAATTTGGTTTTTTGCCATATAGCATATGATTGGTGTGGTATTAATAGTATGACTCCCCCTCTAAAAATAGAAGTAGTATAAATAAAAAAATAAGCCAAAATATTGTTGCATCAGAGAATTAACTCTTGGCAACTTCTAGCTAGCATGGTGATCTTGAACAACCTCTTAAAAGTCAATGGCACTGTATGTTTTCATCTGTAAAATGTAAGCAGTTGGGCCAAGTGATCTCTTGAAGTTTCTAGTAGCTCCGTGATTCTACAGCATTTATTCTTTCATCTTTCAGACCCCTGCCATCTTCCTGCAACCCCTTCTAGGGTCCCATATCACATTGAAGGAGTCAGTGGCTTTCATGCAAGGCCAGCCTTAAAGATTTGTTTTCTTTCTAACATTTAGAATTGAAGTAACTGCAGACATTTGGAGAGGCATAGCTCATAGTCTACTGAAATTTAATGAATGACTTGACTTCTCTGAAAGTAAGATGATTGCATTGTTTATATTTTGTTATTTGTTACCAGGCAATCAATATGGACTTCATTGAAATATCCGGTGTCAATTGGATTTCATGCCTTAATCATACTGGCAGAGAAAAGAGGGTAGTGGCTGCTTTGGAGAATGGAGGAAGCCGAAAAGAAGATAAAGAGTGAAGATATAAGAAGACAATGGGATGAGATCCAGGGAAGAGAGAAGGTCATGGAGCTGAGAAAGAATTGACTTTTCTTCATGTTAAGGGCAGCAGAGGGGAAGAATTCAGCTGATTACTACACAGGTACATCTGGATCCAGGAAGAACAAACCATATGGTGTCCAGCTCCTTCAAAATGGTGAGTTTCATAAGCGTTCTAATTTATCTGATGTGGACATTGCATAGTCAGAAGATGTATTCTGTGAACATTTCTTGATGAAAACATGCCAATCAAAGTGAAGTATTCCAAATTAGTCTTTGAAAGGACCATGTACCTTTATTTGAGAAGCTGAGCTGAGAAGATTTGGATGAGGTGTTGGAAGTTATATATTTTTTATTTTTCTTTTGAAATATGAGAGTTTGCTTGGACTACACAAATTATTTTCTTCTCATTCCTCTATTACCACACACTTAAAAGTGTCAATAAGCTGCTGTTTTTCACTGACTGGCTTATTACAGGAACAATGTCCTACAGGACGGGAAGCAGAGTCATAGGCAAACTTAAAACTTTATGTATGGCCATGATGTCTCTTAATGCTGATTTCACAATAGATTTTTCTCTATATGACATACACATCCCTTTCCCACTTCAGTACTTGATAGTAACTCACTGCCTATAAGGAGATTAAAGATTTGCTCTCTTCTCATCCCTTTATCTCATCCCCTTCACATCTAACAAGCTGAATTTGATGTGAAGGTTATCAGAGGGATTCTTGGTTCACCCTAATTTGCCATCTCCAAATCATAACTTATTTTTAAAAAGAAAATTTAAACTCCAGCTTTATAAATGTTGCAACAAATAGCTATCAAGCTACCTTTAAATACATCCTGGAAGTAAGTAATATCTGAGAGGTTCCTTTGACTCCAAATTATTAGATTTTGTGATTCTTTTGTGATTTTAATTAGAAATGGTGAAATACTGATAGGTGACTATAATCTATAGGGGTAAAGAAATTAGAAAAAAGATGAGATGTGGGCATAACAGCTTTGAAAAATGCATTGATATATCTTTAAGAGAACATTTTTTTTAGGATGTAGTTTTAGTTGGATCTTCCATAATCTGGCTATCTTCTGTCTAATTTTTCCTATTTTCCTTCTAATCAGCACCACATTCAGTAAACTGTTAATATTCAGTGATGCTTTCCTTCATTGAAACAACCAGAAGAATTTTTTTTTTATCTGGATATCTTTAAACATGGAAGAAATTAGGGACAATTAAAAAAGAAATGATTCTCAGCCAAGTTTGACATTATAAAAAAAGCCTTCAGAGAGCTTAATTTAACTTGCACATGACCCCCCTGAGAGCAGGAAAATTATTTAATTCCAGACAAATTTAGTACAATTCTAGAAGTATATGATCTAAATTTCATGCTGTATAAACATTGTTTTTTTCACTTAAGAATTGATACCAGTTACTTCCTGATTGGTACACTGGGTTAGAAATTAAAAGATCTGAAATTTGAATAAATAAGACAGATAAAGACAATGAAGTATGAAGAACTATTAATAGAAAGTTTTGAAGAAACTGCTTCTTATCTTTTCAACTTTTTAGAAACCATTGCTGTTTTAAACTTTGAGAAATTCCTTCTGCTACATCACTCCCTCTTCTACTCTTTCTCTTCCTTTTCTTGTGCCTGTGCATGAAATTATTCAGTCACAACTTGACCAGTGGTCTGTTTACATTTGTCCGGGCATAAAGGAATTTTCCCCTCATGTGTGGAAACCAGTCCCAGTTCAGCAGGAAGGAAATTCAGTTTTGATCTCAAGACCCCAGAGGAAGTTCTGGATTTTCCTTTTACAGGTTGTGTGACTTTAGGTGAATCATCTAACTTTTGAACTTCATTTTATTTGAAAATTCAAGGCAATAAAACTTATTACATGAAGTTCTTAGGATTATATAAGGTATTTATGAATAATACTTTACCCAGTAGATTGCTACTCAGTTTGTAATTAAAGAATTAATCGGATTTAGAACCTGAAACAGACATGTGGTAATTCATCTGAGGGTCTTCTAAGGCAGAACTCACTCTTACACATTTTCCTGAAAGGCCCTGGATTACATCACATGGCAAAGTTCCTTTTTGTGTAAATGTTACCTGTGGGTGTAATCACTTGTTAGCATCTGGTTACTTTGTTACTACTTTCTGGTTAATTATGAGAAGGGAATAGTTTCTGTCCTGGCAGCATTTTTCTTTTATTTTGGTGCTTTTTGTCAGATACCTGTGAGATACTTTCCCCCCTAAGTGCTGACCTTTATGTTAGTGTGGAATGAGATATTACAGCAAGATAAGAGCTCCACAGAGTATAAATAAATGTCACGTTTCAAATAGAAACCAGCATACATGCTAAAAAAGAAAATCGAGATTTTAGCTCGTCCTGTCTTAGAAACAGTTCAGTTCAGTTCAGTTCAGTCACTCAGTCGTGTCCGACTCTTTGCGACCCCATGAATCGCAGCACGCCAGGCCTCCCTGTCCATCACCAACTCCCGAAGTTCACCCAGACCCATGCCCATGGAGTCAGTGATGCCATCCAGCCATCTCATCCTCGGTCATCCCCTTCTCCTCCTGCCCCCAATCCCTCCCAGCATCAGGGTCTTTTCCAATGAGTCAACTCTTCGCATGAGGTGGCCAAAGTACTGGAGCTTCAGCTTCAGCATCATTCCTTCCAAAGAAATCCCAGGGCTGATAACAGTAGGCTCTCTAATAGAAGAGGCTTCACATAAGGGTCTATAGGTGATGCAGAATAAAACTTAAAACTACTGAAAAACCTAACAAAGCAATATTTCCCAAGATTATACACTATCTGGAGAAGATATTAGAAACAATGAAATTTATCACTCCATTTCATTCCTCAGATCTCCGATGTCAGGAAAAAGATCAAGGTCATTAACTCAGATGGTGCTTCTATTAGTCAGTTATGAGCACTGCTGCTGCTGCTTCTGCTAAGTCGCTTCAGTCGTGTCTGACTCTGTGCGACCCCATAGACTCATTGGAAAAGACCCTGATGCTGGGAAAGATTGAAGGCAGGAGGCAAAGAGGATGAGATGGTTGGATGATATCACCAACTCAGTGGACATGAGTTTGAGCAAACTCTGGGAGATGATAAAGGACAGGAAAGCCTGTGCTTCAGTCCATGGGGTCGCAAAGAGTCAGACACTACTGAATGACCAAACATCAAGATCTTTAGATCAACATGAACTCAAGTTTTATTAAAAATTTTTATTCAATTTTAATTGAATTTATGTAGCCATACCATGAAGCATGTAAGACCTTAGTTCCTCCAATAGGGGTTGAACCTGTACCCTCTGCAGTGGAAGGGTGGAGTCCTAACCATTGGACCCACCAGGGAAACTCACATTGCATTCGGTTCTTTATTTTTCAAAGGCTTTTCATATCCATTATAAAATTAGGGAAGTCCCCATGAACTCTAATTTTATAATGGATATAAAAATACTTTGAAAAATATAAAATTGCATGCAAATGTGAAAACTTATTATTTTAAAAAGTAGGACGTGAGAGTTAACATTTCCTTCTCTGAAATTCATTTGGGCCCCAAAGATGAAGAGCATACCTCAAGAGAGTAGAATTTTGTCCAATCTAAAGTTCTCTGGTTGGTATTTCCCTTTTAAATTGTACTCATACCTAGTTTCTCTGTTCACTTATAATCCTTATGCAGTTAAATGTCTGATTTGAAGAACCCAATGTGTGATTTCCTTTTCTTATCATAAACCCCAAACACAGCATTGTTCCATCTCAAGATGGCTAAGCAAATGAATAGTTTGTACCTCTGAAAACCTGGAAAATTCTGGTGTCCAAGTGCTTCAAGGAAAACTGTGCCACAATCTCTTGGTGAAATCTATTTCTCCCAGATTTTTCTGGATATCTTTGACTGTAGATTTCTGTAATATGCTCAGAATTGTGAAATGTGTAACTAATTGTGCAACAGAATTATGAAAGTGTCCCTTCCCTTATGTAGCTTATAGTGTGCCTGAGGAAATAGGAAGAAAAAGTCCATCCCTGAAATTAAGAAACAAATACAAGTTATTACTAATTCAGATACTTACTGAAAAGCTTCTTTAGGCTCACTCTAGGGGTTTTGCAAGGAAAGTAATTCAACCTTGTTTCTGAATACTACATTATAGCAGTTCAGTCCATTATGGAGGTTAGAACTCTTAATATTATTGAGCATTGTCCTTTGAAATTATTTTACCAAACCACCTGATAGGGTGGGAAGGTGAATGTCACAAGTAATTCCCCTTCTTCATTCTTCTTTTTCCTCCACACCCATCAGAGAAAAACCCCTCCTATCTCTCGAACTTGCACGAAAAACCAGTGAAATAATCCGGCGATACTTAGATTAGTGACCCAACCCCTGCTTAACTAGCACATTTCAAAACCACATATGTCAAGATCTTCTCTACATATAGGTCAGTCTGTGGTTTCCTCTGCTGTGGCTACTCTGGGAAGAGAAAGCAACAGTTTTTTGTTTAAAAAAGTGCTCGATGTAGCAAAGACTAAGGGGGAGATTGTGGGCTGAAAAAAACACAGGAGGACCTGAAGGTCATCTTATTCATCTGGAAATTCTCCCACTGGCCACTGTTCCTCTCAGGCCATTGCTCTTGTTTTGAGTAAACTGGTTCTGCTCTAGTTGAGCAGGTCCTCTGCTGAGGAAGGGCGGTATGGCTTGGTGGGGGAGAGTGAGGAGAATGGCCATCAACATATGTGGGCTGGATACCCACTTTCTTATGTCTCTTACATCAACAGTCAAGTATTGCTGCTAAGAGACCCTTGAAGACTGAGGGAGAAGGGAAAAAGTCTTGTCTTCATGAAACAGTAGAGGAATACTGGAGGAGACAGGGGGAGATAAAGACATGTTAACTGCTTATGGGAGGTGGGGGCGGGGACAAGGGGCGGGAAGGTATTCTGTTTGTCAGTGTCTGAGTGGTGAGTTGTGGGAAATACATCAGGGCATTCTCATGTCAATTCAGGAAAAGGGCTGGTTTTAAGTCAAGAACAGGGTAAAATTTTCCATGCTTCTTTATTATCAGAAGAGATCTTGGGTTATAGTCTGTTAGGTAATTTCTTTTCCCTTGAGGCAGAATAAGGTATTGGTTAAAAGTAAAGAACTAGAGCAAGAAAGTGTGATTTAAAAATCGATTTCCAACACTCACTAGCAATGTGATCTTTGACAATTTATGTAACCTCTCTATGCCTCAGTTTCCTCTCACTTGTATAATGGAAATAAAAAAGCATCATCTCACAGAGAATTACAAGCATTAAATGAGTACATAGACATAAAATGCTTGGCACATCATCAGTACTTAATAATTATTTCCCATGGAAACCACCTGCTAACTGTCCCCCACCCCCTCCCTGCCAAGCCCAGGCTGCACAGCCTAGTGGTGGAATGCATGAGATTTATAGTTAGATTGGATCTGGAGTCAGCCCAGTTGTGCCCCTGGCCTGTAGTGGGATATGGGACAAGTTATTTAATCTTTCTAAGCATTGTTTACTCCATCTGTAAGTAGAGATAATAGTCATATTCACCTCATAGTTTGTTCTGAGGAATGAATGAGATGATTTACATCAAGTTCCTCTTGCAAGCTCTGGCGCACAGTAGATGCCACTTCTCTAATACAGGCACACACATCGTACACACAGACCACATTTGCACATACAAAATGGTTTTTCATCTTACAAGGCTGTCTCTTCCTTCCTTAAAAAGAAAACCTGAAGAAACATCATCTTTCCTAAGGCAGTGCAGAATAATGACCCTGAACTGATCACTTATGCCCAGGTGGCACTAGAGGTGAAGAACTAGCCTGCCAGTGCACAAGATGTAAGAGACATGGGTTCCATCCCTGGGTCAGGAAGATCCCATGGAGGAGGGAGTGGCAACTCCAGTATTCTTGCCTGGAGAATCCCATGGAGAGAGGAGCCTGATGGGCTCCAGTCCGTAGTGTTGCACAGAATCAAACAAGACTGACGTGACTTAGCACCCACACACTGGGAAAAATATATCCTTTTCAAGTCTCCCTTACATTTTCCCTTTCTATCCACTATGTCAGGAGCAGAAGACTAGGGAAACTGATGACAAAATGGGGGAGGGGGTGGGGAAGAGAAGAGGACCAAAGCTGACTTAGCATGTTCTGCTTTTCTCATGAGTAACTGCCTGTCAGGACTGGATACATAATTTGTAGGGCTCAGAGCAAAATGAAAATGCATGGCCCCATGTTCAAAAGTAATTAAGAATTTCAGGACAGTGACATCAGGGCATTAAACCAAGCACATGGCACACACATGTAATGTGTAATGCTGGCCTGCTCTCAGTCCTAGGGCAGCTGGAGAAAGGAGGCACTGAAGCCCCTTTTGTTGTTGGTTTGAAGCTAACTTGTCTGTTCTTTCCATCTGAGTCTAAATGAGCCATGTAAGCTTACTTCCAGGGGTCTGGGAGCCTGGAGACTGGGAATATGAAGTATCAGATACTCCTACCTCTGAGGGGAGGAGGTAAAGGGAAATTGGGTTAGAACTGTCTAACCCAATCAATCAGTCAACCAATTTGATCAGTTCATAGGAAATCCTCAAAATTGTAGGAGGGATTGTCATACACAGGGTGAAAAGTATAGTAATACCAGTCATTAGAGAATATTTGTGGGTGTGGCTGTGGTCTATAATGATGTAAAATGGTCACTTTCATGGTCTTAGAATCAGTTCAGTTAATTTCTTCTGCTTAACAACATTTTAAGCTCTTAAGAGGATTTATCTACCTCTTTTCTTCACTTATTAGAGAAGTGAAAGCTTGATCTTCCTTCTAACCTTGTTAGATACTACTCGTATTAGCTTGAGGGCATTAGGAGGAAGATGAGAAGAATATAGGCAGTAAACACATTTCAGTCTTTGTGCCTGCATGCATGCTAAGTCGCTTCAGTCTTGTCCAACTCGATGCAACACTATGGACTATAGCCCACCAGGCTCTTCTGTCCATGGGGATTCTCCAGGCAAGAATACTGGAGTGGTTTGCCATTTCCTCCTCTAGGGGATCTTCCGGAACCAGGGATGGAACCGGAATCTCTTATGTCTCTTCCACTGACAGGAGGTTTCTTTTACCGCTAGCAACACCTGGAAGCCCATTTCAGTTTTCAGGAGCTAGAAATGCATATCATCCATTATTCCATATTATCCATATTCTTTTATCTATTTTGTATGCTGCAGGGAGATTTGGTGATGAACTTTAATTCTTTGAGAGACTAACAAGAACATATAGGCCATGGACAGAGGAACCTGGCGGGCTGCAGTCCACAAGGTTGCAGAGTCAGACACTTTGGCTCTTTAATTCTTTGAGAGACTACCATGCGGCTCAAAAGGCCTATATGTTCTTGTTCTGTGACCAGATATGGGAGGGTGGGCCCTGGAGGTGCAGCAGCAGAGACCATGGGAATGGATGTGGGGATAAATAGGGTAGAGAAGGGGGTTTCAAGGAAAGCTGCTAGAGTTAGAGGAAGGAGAAAGGTGGTGAGGAGGAGAGAGTTTTGGGGAGAAGGAGGTACTGCAATGCGGGGCTGGAGAGAGGAAGAGAGGAATAAGGAAGTCTCGGTTGAAAGGTTCTGAAGTTAACTTGTAGGTTAGGAAGTCCCGGGAGGAGGGGAATAGCAGGCCCTTTCCTCTCTTAGCTGAACTGAAAGTCCCGAGGGGCCTCGGAGAGAACTGTTCTTTGTAGATCCACTGGCACTACCGCTCCTTAACTCTTTGGGTTGTTCTATACTCCTCCCAGCAATTCAGAGTTCTTACCTGTAGAATTTCATGGATAGAGGTGCCTGGGGGGCTACAGTCCATGGGGTCACAAAGAGTGACTAAGACTCCCCCCTCATCCCCCGCCCCAGCAATTCAGAGTCCTTTAAATGCAAAGCCAGAGTGTGCAACAGGGGATTTCTAATCCCAGTCTGAGCCAGACCACAGATTCCAGGGGAGCAAGTGATTGAGATGGAGGGAATAGGTCAGAGAGAGAGAAGGAAAGCACACGTGGAGATCAATGATGGGTAAAAGAGGAGGGAGAATGCAGGGGACTGGCTGGGGTAGAGTGAAGCATGGGCATTTTTGTCTGTTATGTCCTTCCTAATTTTTTAAATAAAATTTTAAAGTGATATTTGCATACCGTATATCTCACCTTTTAAAAGTATATAATTCAGTGTTTTTTCAGTAAAGTTATGAAGTTGTGCAACAATCACAACTAGAATTCAAGAACAACAAAAAAAAAGAATTCAAAAACATTTTTGTCACCCCCTGTAAAAAAATTACCCATTAGCATTCTCCCCTTGCCTGTAGTCCCTGGAAACCACACATCTGTTTTCAGTTCCTGTAAATTAGCCTGTTCTAGACAGTTCATGTAAGTGGAATCATACAATATGCAGTCTTTTGAAACTGGCTCCTTTCACTTAGCATTAAGTTCTTAAGGTTCATTCATGCTATAGCATGTATCAGTTTTGTTTTCATTTTTGGCTATAATAAATAATGGTGCTAAGAACAATTTTTTTAAAACTTGGGATATAGTTTCTTTACAATGTTGTGTTAATTTCTGCTGTATGACAGCATGAAGCAGCTATGTATACACACACTCATACACATACATACATCCATGCCTATTTTCCTTTCTGTTGGACCTTGCACCCTGCCCTATCCACCCCTCTAGTTCACCATAGAGCACCAAGCTGAGCTCTCTGGGCTATACAGCAGATTCCCACTCTCTATCTGTCTATGGGGTCGCACAGAGTCGGACACGACTGAAGCGACTTAGTAGATAGCAGCAGCAGATCTGTTTTATATAGACAAGTTTTTCTGTGAACATATGTTTGCATTTCTCTTGGGTATGTAACTAGAAGTAGAATTGTTGGGCCATGTGTAATTCTGTGTTTAATACTTTGAGGAACTGCCGTACAGTTTTCCAAAATGCTGTGCTAAGTTTCTCCAGTCTACCCCATGGACTGTAGCCCATCAGGTTCCTGTATTCATGGGATTTTCCAGGCAAGGATACTTGGGTTGCAATTTCCTTCTCCAAAATGACTGAACCATTTTAGAACTTCACCAGCCATGAGTGAGAGTTCTAATTTTTTCACATCCTTGCCAGCACTTGTTATTTTCTGTCTTTTTGCTTTTAATCATCCTAGTGGGAATGAAATGTTATCTCATTGTTTTTTTAATTAAAGTATAGTTGATTAACATATTATGTTAGTTATAGGTATACAGAAAAGTGATTCAAATACATATACACAGCACATATACAGACTATTTGCCATTAAAGGTTATTATAAGATAGTGAATATAGTTCCCTGTGCTATATAGTAAATGCTTGCTTCTTATCTATTTTATATATGGTAGTTTGTATTTGTTAATCCCATATACCTAATTTATTCTCCCTTTCCCCTTTTGTAACCATAAGGTTTTTTGCTATGTCTGTGAGTCTGTTACTGTTTTGTACATAGATTAATTTATATATACTTTTGATTCCATATAGAAGTGAGTTTTATCTTTCTCTGACTTGACTAAATATAATACTCTCTGGGTTCATCTGTGTTGCTGCAAATGGCAATATTTCATTCTATTTTATGACTGAGTACTGTTCCATTGTGTGTATGTATATATACATATTGCTGTTTAGTCTCTAAGTCATATCCAGCTCTTTTGTGATCCCATGGAGTGTAGTGTGCCAGGCTTCTCTGTCCATGGGATTTCCCAAGCAAGAATACTGGAGTTGGTTGCCACTTCCTTCTCCAGGAGATCTTCCCAACTCAGGAATTGAACCCACATTTCCTGCACTTGCAGGTGGATTCTTTACCACTGAACCACCAGGGAAGCCCTATGTGTACACACACATGCAAACATATACACATATAACACACGTACATACGCTACATGCTCTTAAACCAGTCATCACCTGGTGGACACTTGGGTTGTTTCCATGCCTGGCTATTAATGCATAGTGATGCTATGAACATTGGGGTACATGTATCATTCTGAGTTGGAGTTTTGTCTTTTCTGGACATATACTCAGGAGTGGGATTGCTGAATTACCTGGTAGGTCTATTTTTAATTTTTTTTTTTTTAAAGAAAATGAATATTTATTTATTTATTTTTTTAAAATTAATTTTTATTTTTTAGTTTGTTTTGCTTTACAATACTGTATTCGTTTTGTTACACATTGACATGAATTAGCCATGAGTGTACATGAACTCCCAATCCCGACCCCCACCTCCACCCTCCCGCCCCACACCCTCTCTCTGGATTATCCCCGTGCATCAGTCCCTAGCATCCTGCATCCTGCATCAAACCTGGACTGGCAATTCGTTTTGCTTATGATATCACACATGTTACATTGCCACTCTGCCTAACAGTGTGGAGATTCCTTAAAAAATTGCAAATAGAACTGCCTTATGATCCAGCGATCCCACTGCTGGGCATACACACCGAGGAAACCAGAATTGAAAGAGACACGTGTACCCCAATGTTCATCGCGGCACTGTTTGTAATAGCCAGGACATGGAAGCAACCTAGATGTCCATCAGCAGATGAATGGATAAGAAAGCTGTGGTACATATACACAATGGAGTATTACTCAGCTATTAAAAAGAATACATTTGAATCAGTTTTAATGAGGTGGATGACGCTGGAGCCGATTATACAGAGTGAAGTAAGCCAGAAAGAAAAACATCAATACAGTATACTTACACATATATATGGAATTTAGAATGATGGTAATGATAAACCTGTACGCAAGACAGCAAAAGAGACACAGTTGTATTTTTAATTTTTAAGAAAGCTTCATATGGATTTACATTTAATATATTGTGTTCTTAAGTCACTTAAAATAATTTCTTTTACAAATAATAAACAATTAGTAAAACTGGTTTCTGTTTTTAATTTTCAGGAATTGCTACTTTTTCTATTTGATTTAATTTTATTTTTAATTTTTAAAATTGAAGTATAGTTGATATACAATATTGCATAAATTTATAGGTGTATAACATAAAGATTTGCAATTTTAAAGGTTTATATTCCATTTATAGTCACTATATAATATTAGGTATATTCCCTGTGTTGTAGTTTATATATCTTATACATAGTAATTTGTACCTCTTTATACACATCCCTGGAGAAGGCAATGGCACCTCACTCCAGTACTCTTGCCTGGAAAATCCCATAGATGGAGGAGCCTGGTGGGCTGCAGTCCATTGGTCGCTAAGAGTCGGACAACTGAGTGACTTCACTTTCACTTTTCATTTTCATGCACTGGAGAAGGAAATGGCAACCCACTCCTGTGTTCTTGCCTGGAGAATCCCAGTGACAGGGGTTCCTGGTTGGCTACCGTCTATGGGGTCGCACAGATTCGGACATGACTGAAGCGACTTAGCAGCAGCAGCAGCAGCACTAATTTACATTCCCACCAATAGTGTGTGAGAGTTCCCTCTTCTTCACATCCTCATCAACATTATTTGTGTTTTGGCCATCTGCATGTCCTTTTTGGAAAACATGTCTATTTAGTTCTTCTTTCCATTTTAAAATCTTTTCTAAAAAATGTTGAATTCTTTTTTTTTTTGTAAATTAATTTATTTTAATTGGAGGCTAATTACAATATTGTAGTTATTTTTGCCATATGTTCACATGAATCAGCCATGGTGTACACATGTCCCCCACACATGTACATTAACGTTGAATTAAATAAGCTGTTTATATATTTTTGATATTAATCTCTTACTACTACTACTACTACTAAGTCGCTTCAGTCGTGTCCGACTCTGTGCAACCCCAGAGATGGCAGCCCACCAGGCTCCCCTGTCCCTGGGACTCTCCAGACAAGAACACTGGAGTGGGTTGCCATTTCCTTACTGGTCCTATTATTAGCAAATATTTTCTCTCATTCAGTAGGTAGTCTTTTTGTTCTGATGACTCCCTTTGCTGCACCAAACTTTTAAGCTTAATTAGTTCCCATTTATTTATTTTTGCTTTCCTTTCCTTTGCTTTAGGAGACAGACCCCCCCCCCCCCAAAATACATTATTTCAATTGATGTCAAAGACTGTTCTGCTAAGTTGTCTTCTAGGAGTTTTATGGTTTCCTGTCTAACACTTAGGTCCATTTTGAATTTATTTTTGTATATGGTCAGTCAGTCAGTTCAGTTGCTCAGTCGTGTCTGACTCTTTGCAACCCCATGGGCTGCAGCACGCCAGGCCTCCCTGTCCATCTCCAACTCCTGGAGTTTCTGAAACTCATGTCCATTGAGTCAGTGATACCATCCAACCATCTCATCCTCTGTCATCCTCTTCTCCTGCCTTCAGTCTTTTCCAGCATCAGGATCTTTTCCAACGAGTCAGATCTTCACATCAGGTGGCCAAAGTATTGGAGTGTCAGCTTCAGCATCAGTCCTTCCAATGAATATTCGGGACTGATTTCCTTTAGGATGGATGGTTGGTTCTCCTTGCAGTCCAAGAGACTCTGAAGAGTCTTTTCCAACACCACAGTTCAAAAGCATCAATTCTTCGGCACTCAAGCTTTCTTCACAGTCCAACTCTCACATCCATATGTGACCAGTGGAAAAACCATAGCCTTGACTAGATGGACCTTTGTTGGTGAAGTAATGTTTCTGCTTTTTAATATGCTATCTAGGTTTGTCATAGCTTTTCTTCCAAGGAGCAAGCGTCTTTTAATTTCATGTAGTCACCATCTACAGTGATTTTGGAACCTCCCACCCCCAGCAAATAAAGTCTGTCACTGTTTTCATTGTTTCCCCATCTATTTGCCATGAAGTGATGGGACCAGATGCCGTGATCTTAGTTTTCTGAATGTTGATTGTTAAGCCATCTTTTTCACTCTGCTCTTTCATTTTCATCAAAAAGCTCTTTAGTTCCTCTTTGCTTTCTGCCATAAGGGTGGTGTCATCTGTATATCTGAGGTTATTGATATTTCTCCCAGCAATCCTAATTCCAGCTTGTGCTTCATCCAGTCCAGCATTTCTCATGATGTACTCTGCATATAAGTTAAATAAGCAGAGTGACAATATACAGCCTTGACGTACTCCTGTCCCAATTTGGAACTAGTCTGCTGCTCCATGTCCAGTTCTAATTGTTCCTTCTTAACCTGCATACAGATTTCTCAGGAGGCAGGTAAGGTGGTCTGGTATTCCCATCTCTTGAAGAATTTTCCATAGTTTGTTGTGATCCACACAGTCAAGGCTTTGATGTAGTCAAAAAAGCAGAAGTAGATGTTTTTCTGAAACTCTCTTGCATTTCTATGATTTAATGGATGTTGTCAGTTGTCAGGAGCAGCGTTATGCATTACTAACAAAATGGAGGCACAGCCCCCAGCCCCCAGCCCCCTCTCCTCATTCCACAGGCACAGACCCAGGATGAAGGAGTTAGGCCTTGTAATTCTGACTTGTCTCTTCCTCTCCTCGGCTGAGTTGACTGAAAAGGAATATTAAGGTGCTTATTGTTCTTGAGAGGAGCATGAGAAGGCACAAAGCCTTCTGCAGCTGTGCTCAGAGAATAATTCATAAAGTTAATCATTGACATTTGTTCAAGGACTTTTACAAAAGAGTGTTCCAGGATGAGCACATAGGCCGCAGCTTGAGGCCATGGGAGGGATTACTATCTGAAGCCTATTTGTGAGGAAATGTTTATGGCAAAGGAGTTTACTGAATTTAGGGCTTAGAAATAATTGAAATAGTTAGAAGTTAAAGATTTAAGGAATGTTGTAAAGTTAGCATATTTTACTATAGCTTATAGAAGTCAGGAATTTTTAGAGACACTATAGCTAGAAGCCTTTTTAAGAGATAGTGAGCTCAGGATGTTAGGGGCAAACAGGATTTAGGAAGATAAGTAGTAAACAGGAATGTAGCCTGAGTTACAATGCAATCACAAGTTAACTATAGGACACATTAGAAGAGGTAGATAATAGATGATAAGGATGATTCTGAGAGAATCACTGAAGCAGAAACTTTGTTTGAAGAACAACGATTTATGGAGATAATAAATCCGGGAGAGGGGGAACTGAAAATGTCAAACCTCTGGCCTAATGTTTTTGTAAAAGTATAAAAGAGAATCTTAAACTTGGAATAAATAGGCAGTCCAAAGAAAACTGAGAAGCTGTCTCATTTCTCATCGCCAACACCATCCATCTTTTCAGGTTGAATCCTTGGCTGCTGGAGTTGGACTCCGGCAGGCAGTTTGATCTCTTGTTCCTCTGCCTTTTCTAAATCCAAAATATTAGAATATTTTTAAAAAGGAGCTCCCCTGGTGTCTCAGATATAAAGAATTTGCCTGCAATGCAGGAGATCTGGGTTCAGTCCCTGGGTTGGGAAGATCCCCTGATGTTTAACAAAAGAAATGAAAGACTTTTACATTGACACTACAAAACATTGTTGAAACATATTTTTAAAAGACATTAAAAAAAATGGTAAAACAAGCAACGTTAATGGATTGAAAGACAGCATTTTTGAAATGACAATAGTCCCCACATTACTTAACAGATTCAACATAATGCCTATCATATCAAGGACAGCTTTTGAGGGTATAAACTAGCAAATTGATGCAATAAATTAATGTAGAAATACAAATAAATTAGAATAACCAAATATCAAAAAACAATTATCAAAAAAAGACAAAAAGAAGAGCAAAGTTTGAGGAGTCAAGTTTCACAATTTCAAAGCTTAGTATAATGGTACAGTAACAAAACCAGTGTACTGGCATTAGGATAACAGGGGTTCCAGGAAGAGAAGAGAGAAGAAAAAATATCAATCATGTAGTTGAAAACCTTATGACTGAGAATTTCTCAAATCTAATGAAGGAAATAGATATCCAGGTACAGGAAGCACAGAGGGTCCCACACAAGATGAATCCAAACAGACCTACAATAAGACATACAATTAAAATGGCAAATGTTAAAGATAGAATTCTAAAAGCAGCAAGAAAGAAACAAAAAGTCAGTTACATGTGAAACCCCATAAGGCTATTAGCTGATTTCTCATCAGAAACTTTGAATGTATGAAAGTCTGAAAAGGACTGCTGCTGCTGCTAAGTCGCTTCAGTCGTGTCCGACTCTGTGCGACCCCATAGACAGCAGCCCACCAGGCTCCCCTGTCCCTGGGATTCTCAAGGCAAGAACACTGGAGTGGGTTGCCATTTCCTTCTCCACTGAAAAGGACTGTAAAGTCCTAAAAGTGAAAACCCTGCAAGCTAGGATTCTCTACCAAGTAAGGTTATCATTTAGAACAGGAGAGAGAAAGAATTTCTTAAGCAAAAGTAAAAACCCACCATCACCACCACCACCACAAAACTATAAAAGAATTCAGTGATACTAAATCTATTCTAAAAGAAATATTGAAAGGTCTTCTCTAAATCATAATAGGAATGGCAAACATACAAAAGTCTTGAAGACCACTTAAATAAGCCAGTATGTAGATTTAAAAACAATAAAAATTTTTTGTAAGAGTGATTATAACACTAAAATTAATTAAATTTTAGTGCTGAAATTAATAGCAAAAAGATAAGCATGAAAATGTAAATAGGGCATCAAATTTACAAAATGTGAGGGAGAGAAGTAGAAAAGTATAAATTTGTGTTTGAACTTGTACAACTATCAATTTAAACCAAGAAGCTATAGTGATGGGTCAACTATACTTGAACTCCAGGATAGCCACAAATCAAAAACATAAAATAGATTCACAAAAAAAGAGAAAGTAACTCAAGCATACTACAAAAGAAAATCATCAAATCACAAAAGGAAGAACAAAAAGAAATAAAGAACTACAAAAACAACTGGAAAACAAAGTTTAAAATGACAGTAAGTATTTGTGTTAGTTGCTCAGTTGTGTCTGACTCTTTGTGATCCCTATCAATAATTACTCTAAATGGCAATGAACCAAATGCTCTAATCAGAAGATATAAAGTGGCAGGCTGCATTAAGAAAAAAAAAAAAGAGGACCTACAGTACACTGTCTACAAGAGACTCACTTTAGGGTGAAGGACAAGCAGACTGAAAATAAGGAAATGGAAAAATAGAGTTTGTGTAAACATAAATAGCAAGAGAGCAGGGATAAGCCATATTCATATCAGACAAAATAGATAGACTTTAAAACAAAGGCCATAAAAGCAAAGATATTATATAATAGTAAAGGTATCAATACAAAAAGATGATATTATACTTATTAACATACATACACCCAGTACAGGAGCATCTAAACATATAAAACAAATACTAATAGACGTGAAGGGAGAAACTGACAGGAATACAGTAGTAGTAGAGGACTAACGCGCTACTGACATCAATGGACAGGCCGTTCAGACAGAAAATAGTAACGCAGAAGTCCTAAATAACCCAATATACCAGTTAGACTTAATTGATATCTACAGTCAACTATATCCAACAAAACAGATCATACATTCTTTTCAAGCCTTTGTAGAATATTGTCTAAGATAGACCATATATTAGGTCACAAGTCTCAGCAATTTAAGGGGATATTGTTTCAAGCATCTTTTATGACCACAATGGTATGAAAGTAAAAATAAACCACAGAAAAATGAGGGAAGAACAAAGAAAGAACAAAGAACATACTGAAAACAACAACAAAGGAGTCAATAATGACATCAAAGAATAAATCAGAAAGCACCTGGAGATAAATAAATGAAACTTTACAAAATCTATAGGAGGCAGCAAATGTGGTTCTAAGAAGGAAGTTCATAGCAATAGAGGCATAACCCAGGAAACAAGGAAACTCTCCCCCTAACATCTAGGAATAAAACCACCATATGATCCAGGAAACCCATTATTAGCCCTATACCCTGAGGAAACCAAAATTGAGAAAGACACATGTACTCAGCTATTCACTGCAGCACTATTTATAATAGCTAGAACTTGGAAGTAATCTAGATGTCCATAGACAGATGAATGGATAAAGAAGATGCAGTACATATAGACAATGGAATATTACTCAGCCATTAAAAGGAACACACTAAATGTGTTCTAATGAGGTGGACAAACCTAGAGTCGATTATACAGAGTGAAGTAAGTCAGAAAGAGAAAAATAAGTACCATATACTAATGCATATAGGTAGCATTTAGAAAGTTAGCATTGATGAATTTATTTGCAGGGCAGCAATGGAGAAACAGACATGGAGAACAGACTTATGGACATGAGGGGGTGGAGGGGAGGAGGGAGAGGGTGAGATGTATGGAAAGAGTTACATGGAAACAGACACAATCTTAAATATCATTACATCAAAAACAATAAAATACCTAGGAATAAAGTTACCTAAAGCAGGTACCCTGCTTATTTAACTTACATGCAGAGTACATTATGAGAAACGCTGGGCTGGGGAAGCACAAGCTGGAATCAAGATTGGCAGGAGAAATATCAATAACCTCAGATATGCAGATGACACCACCCTTATGGCAGAAAGTGAAGAGGAACTAAAAAGCCTCTTGATGAAAGTGAAAGAGGAGGGTGAAAAAGTTGGCTTAAAGCTCAACATTCAGAAAATGAAGATCATGGCATCTTGTCCCATCACTTCATGGCAGATAGATGGGGAAACAGTATCAGACTTTATTTTTTTGGGCTCCAAAATCACTGCAGATGGTAACTGCAACCATGAAATTAAAAGACGCTTACTCCTTGGAAGAAAAGTTCGGACCAACCTAGATAGCATATTAAAAGGCAGAGACATTACTTTGCCAACAAAGGTCTATCTAGTCAAAGCTATAGTTTTTCCAGTAGTCATATATGGATGTGAGAGTTGGACCATACAGAAAGCTGAGCGCTGAAGAATTGGTGGTTTTGAATTGTGATGTTGGAGAAGATTCTTGTGAGTCCCTTACCATAAAGAAAGCTGAGCGCTGAAGAATTGGTGGTTTTGAATTGTGATGTTGGAGAAGATTTTTGAGAGTCCCTTAGACTGCAAGGATACTTGCGACTGCCTGGCATACTATTGAGCATGTGGTTGCAAAGAGTCAGACATGGCTGAATGACTAAATGGAATTGACGAATATTTTGTTTTTTATGATATTGTAAATGGAATTATTTCTTATTCAGATTGTTTATTGTTAATGTATAGAATGCAAGTGATTTTTGTATATTTATCTTGTCTCACAAGTTTTATGAATATGCTTATATATTTTAATAGCTCTCTCACCAATTCCTTCAGTTTAGTTCAGTTCAGTCACTTAGTCTTGTCCAACTCTTTGTGACCCTATGAATTGCAGCACACCAGACCTCCCTGTCCATCAACAACTCCCAGAGTTCACTCAAACTCATGTTCATCGAGTTGGTGATGCCATCCAGCCATCTTATCCTCTGTCATCCCCTTCTCCTCTTGCCCCCAATTCCTCCCAGCATCAGGGTTTTTCCAGTGAGTCAGCTCTTCACATGAGGTGGCCAGAGTACTGGAGTTTCAGCTTTAGCATCAGTCCTTCCAATGAACACCCAGGACTGATCTCCTTTAGAATGGACTGATTGGATCTCCTTGCAGTCCAAGGGAATCTCAAGAGTCTTCTCCAACACCACAGTTCAAAATCACCAATTCTTCATTAGCTCAGCTTTCTTCATGGTCCAACTCTCACATCCATACATGACCACTGGAAAAACCATAGCCTTGACTAGATGGACCTTTGTTGGCAAAGTAGTCTCTGCTTTTGAATATGCTATCTAGGTTGGTCATAGCCTTTCTTCCAAGGAGCAAGCATCTTTTAATTTCATGGCTGCAGTCACCATCTGCAGTGATCTTGGAGCCCCCCAAAATAAAGCCTGACACTGTTTCCACCATTTCCCCATCTATTTCCCAGGAAGTGATGGGGCCAGATGCCATGATCGTCGTTTTCTGAATGTTGAGCTTTAAGCCAACTTTTTCACTCTGCACTTTCATTTCCATCAAGAGGCTTTTTAGCTCCTCTTCACTTTCTGCCATAAGGGTGGTGTCATCTGCATATCTGAGGTTATTGATATTTCTCCCGGCAGTCTTGATTCCAGCTTCTGCTTCTTCCAGTCCAGCGTTTCTCATGATGTACTCTGCATATAAGTTAAATAAGCAGGGTGACAATATACAGCCTTGACGTACTCCTTTTCCTATTTGGATCCAGTCTGTTGTTCCATGTCCAGTTCTAACTGTTGCTTCCTGACCTGCATACAGATTTCTCAAGAGGCAGGTCAGGTGGTCTGGTATTCCTATCTCTTTCAGAATTTTCCACAGTTTATTGTGATCCACACAGTCAAAGGCTTGGCATGGTCAATCAAGCAAAATAGATGTTTTTCTGGAACTCTCTTGCTTTTTCCATGATCCAGCAGATGTTGGCAGTTTGATCTCTGGTTCCTCTGCCTTTTCTAAAACCAGCTTGAACATCTGGAAGTTCACAGTTCAAGTATTGCTGAGCCTGCCTTGGAGAATTTTGAGCATTACTTTACTAGTGTGTGAGTTGCCTTAGCATTATCTATATATAAGATTATATCATGTGCAAATCGAAGTAGATTTACTTCTTCATTTCCAATCTGGATTTCTGTTATTTATTTTTCTATCAATTGCCTTGATAGAATCTCTAGTGTACTACAGGATAGAAGTGGTGAGAGCAGACATCTTTGTCTAGATTATAGGGGTTAAGCATTCAATATTTTACCATTAATATGATGTTTCCTGTGGGTTTTTCATAATGACTTTTATCAGATCTAGAAATGTCTCTTCTAGGCATAGTGTGTTGGATGTTTTGAAAATGAATGGATGTTGGATTTTTCAGTTGTTTTTTTTTTTTTTTTGCATCAGTTGAGATCTGGTTTTCATCTTATATTCTATTAATATGATATATTGTTTGATTTTATATTAAACCAACCTTGCATTCCTAGGATAGATCCAACATTGCTGTGGTGTGCAATTCTTTTTTATTTGTTGCTGAATTTGGTTTGCTAGTAATATGCTGAGCATTTTTGATCCTTTATTACCAAGGGTTATTGATCTTCTTTCTAGTGATATTTGTCTAGTTTTAGTTTTGTGGTAACACATGATTATCATATGAGATTTGAAAAGTGCACCCTTTTCTATCTTTTGGAAGTATCTGTGAATGATTGGTAATACTTATTCCTTAAACGTTTTATAGATTTCACCAGTGAAGACATTTGAAGTTGGGCTTTTCTTGAGAGATGTTTGAAAATTACTAATTTAATGCCTTTACTTAATATAATGCATTCAGATTTTCAATTTCTCTTTCAGTCAGTTTCTATAGTTTGTACCTTTCTAAGAGTTTGGTTGTTTCATTTAATTTCATTTATCTCATGTGTGGGTGTACAGTTGTTCCCAGTAATTCCTTATAATTTCTTTTTTTTAAATTAAATTTTATTTTTTAGTTTGTTTTGCTTTACAATACTGTATTCATTTTGCTATACATTGACATGAATCAGCCAC